>APFE031711050.1:127720-157180 GCA_000404065.3 Pinus taeda
TGGCCTTACTAATGCACCTTCTACATTTCAAGGTTTGATGAATTGCATTTTCAAACCCTTCCTTAGAAACTTCGTGTTAGTATTTTTTGATGATATACAATCTACAACAAGTCTTGGAAGGATCGTGTTGAACATGTTGATAGGGTGCTACAACTATTGGAGGAGAAACAATTATATGCAAAAAGATCCAAATGTTTCTTTGGAGTACAAGAGGTGTAATATTTGGGTCATATTGTATCTCATGAAGGAGTTAAGGTAGACCCTAGCAAAATTAAAGCCATTAAGGAATGGAAAATCCCCACATCCATAAAGCATCTAGGAGGATTTCTCGGGTTGACAGGGTATTATCACAAGTTTGTTAAGAATTATGGGAGAATAGTAGCATCTCTAACAACATTATTGAAGAAAGATGCATTTTTATGGACTCCAAAAGCAACAAAGGCCTTCGAACATCTTAAAGAGGCAATGTGCCAAGCACCGGTCTTAGCTACGCTGGACTTTACAAAAATCTTTACTATGGAATGCGATGCTTTAGGAAATGGAACTGGTGTTGTTTTAATGCAGGATGAAAGACCTATTACTTTTGAAAGTCGTCCAATCAAGGAAACGTTTTTACACAAAGCTATTTATGAGAAGGAAATGTTGGCAATACTACATGCACTTATGAAATGGTGCCCTACCTAATGGGAAGACACTTCAAGGTAAAAATGGATCATGATAGCCTTAAATACTTTTTAGAACAAATATTTATGGTCTAGAGAGCAACAAAAGTGGGTCATAAAGATGTTGGGTTATGACTTTGAAATCATCTACAAAAAAGGGAAGCAAAATGTGGTGGCAGATGCACTGTCAAGAAAGGATGAGGATGTGGAAGCATTATTGTGCGCCATTTCTATTATCCAACCAGATTGGATAAACGAAGCAAGGGAGGAATGGAAGAATGATGAAGAAGTGTGGGAACTTATTTGAAAGTTACAACAAGATTCTAGTACATCTGATACATTTAGCTAGCAAAATGACTCGTTATGGTACAAATATCACTTATACCTCAGTAAGAATTCCCAACTCAAACAAAATATTCTTATAGAATTGCAAACTTCTCCCTTAGGAGGGCACTCAGGATTTTTAGAAACTTATCATAGGGTTAAGAAGGAATTTTTTTGGGATGGCCTTAAATTGGATATTCAAAAGTTTGTGGCAGAATGTTTGGTTTGCCAACAAAATAAAGTTGAAACAATTAAGACCTCGGGTCTATTACAACCTGTGTCCATTCCAAGCCAATGTTGGGAGGAGGTTTTAATGGATTTTATCATAGGTTTACACAAGTCTGAGGGAAAGAGTGTCATCATGGTGGTAGTTGACAGACTTACCAAGTATCCACAATTTTGCACAGTATCACATCCATTTAAAGCCAGTACAGTTTCTATTGCATTTATGAAAACAATTCAAAAGCTACAAGGAAATCCAAAGATTATTGTAAGTGACAGAGACCCCACTTTCACTGGAAATTTTTGGACAAAATTATTTTCTTGTCTCGGTACTTAGTTAGCTCATAGCTCATATTATCATCCTCAATTTGATGGGCAAACTGAGATAGTAAACAAATGTTTGGAAGGATATCTTCATTGCTTTGTATCTGATAAACAGACACAATGGGTCAACTGGTTGCCTCTGGCTAAATGGTGGTATAACACTTCCTTCCATACAACAACAAAAATGACCCCATCTTTGGCACTTTATGGATATGAGACACCATCCATCACATCATATTTAAGAGAAAATTCTAAGGTTCAAGTAATGGAACATCACATCGAGCATCAACAACAAATCCTCCTACTCGTAAAGGATAACCTCTTGTTGGCACATAATAGAATGAAACAACAAGAAGATCAACATCGCAACGAAAGAATTTTTGATGTAGGTGATTGGGTATTCCTACGGCTACAACCATATAAACAAATTTCCCTCAAGCAAGCTAAGAAGGATAATAAATTATCACCAAAGTATTATGGTTTGTACAAGGTGTTGCAAAAGATTGGTAGTATGGCATACAAATTGAAGCTTCCTGCAGATTCTCGAGTGCACCCAGTTTTCCATGTTTCATGTTTAAAGAAGGTTATAGGCAACAAGCTCCCAGTTCAAACAATATTGCCAAAACTTAATGAGGAAGGAAAAATTATATTGGAACTGGAAGTAGTCACAGAAACAAGAACTTGACAGCTATGAAATAGATCAATTTCGGAGTATCTCATCAAGTGGAAGAACTTATCCACTGAACATTCCACATGGGAGGATGAGAATTTTATACAGAAGCATCCATAACTACTCAAGCATTGAGGACAACACTTTTTTGAATGAGAGGGGCATGTTAGGTCCCTACAATACTAGTGATTACCCCATTACTATTGTACTTGTATCCCTTATTAATATTGTTGTGCCCCTATTGTCCCCATATTGTTATTAATGTGCCACATAAAATCCATCTATTGTTATTTTTGTGCCTTTATATTATTATTGTTAGGTTGGATGGGTTATATTGTGACTCCTTAGACTCCTATATATAGAAAGGAGGTTTTGTCATTTGAATCATCAAGGAATCATTCATTTGTGTAATGTAAATGAGCTTGCCTCCTCAAAGAGGCTGAATTTTAAGGCATCAATCTATCTTTTCTATATTTTTGTGAGTTGGTTTCATAACAGCTAAAGTTAAACAATTCGTTAGTGTTTTTCCATTGTCATTTAGAGATCGGATTGAGTATGACGAGCCTCGATATTTGGATGAAGTTATTGGGAAATTGAAGCATTGCTATGAACAGTCAAAGTGTAAGAATGAATCTCAAAAAGGATGGAAAGGGAAGGATAAGGATAAATGTAAGGGTAAATGGAATCCAAAAAGAACAAGGCCTTAGAATTTAGAAGAAAAATAAAGTGTGGCACCACAAAAGAAGTTCAATGCAGCGAAATAGGGACATGGGTCACAACAATGACATAGAGGTGATGGTACTAGACAGTTGAAATGTTGGACATGTAGTAATGAACACCTTAAGAGAGATTTTGCACATAATCAGGGTGGTAGGCCTCAGATATATAATGCACAGGACGCGCAGAATGTTGGAGATGTTGGTCAGAGCATTCCTTGTATCTATGCATCACTGGATAACAAAAATGCACACCATCATGCATCTATCATTAAGATGGACGATAGGCTTTGTGATCAATTTGTGTATATTTTGATTGACCCTAGATCTAATTATAGTTATGTTAGTTTTGACTTGGTGGATAAGAGTGGTTTGAATAAATAAGTGCATGCAAAATATTTGTTAGTGTAGTTTTCTATAGATACAAAGAAGCGAGTTCATCATTGGGTAAGAGCTTGTTCATTTGATCAAAATGGTATTCCTACAATAGCACATTTGAATGTATTACCATTGGTATCATACAGTATGTTGTTGGGCATGGATTGGTTGTATCTTCATAGAAAGAAGGTGGATTGTTATGACAAAGAAATTGAGTATGTGATGACAGTGGGGAACCAAGAGTCTTGCAGGGGAAGAAGAAAGCCACATTAGTTATGATGGTGACAGTTATGCAAGAAAAGAGTAGTCACATAAAAGGATGTGTGTTATTTACAATGTTTATTTCTAGTGAAGATGGTAAGGAAGTTGACGATGAAAATGTTTTGAAGAGATACCCAGTTCTACAACAGTTTTAGGATGTATTTCATGAAGATATTTCAGAGTTTCCACCTTAGAGGGAAGTATAATTTTCTATTTAGTTAGTTCCAAGGGAAGCTCCCGCATCAAAAGCACCTTACAGCATGAGTACACCTAAGTTGGTGGACTTGAAGTTATAGTTGAAGGAAATTTTGGACAAGGGATACATTAGGCCAACTGTATCACCATGGGGTGCACTAGTATTGTTTGTAAAGAAGGACAATACTCTTAGATTGTTCATTGACTATAGGTAGTTGAACAAACTGACTGTCAAGAACATGTATTCGTTGTCAAGGATTGATGACTTGTTTGATCAGCTAAAGGGAGCAACAAAATTCTCGAAGTTTGATTTGAGGTTTGGATATCATCAGGTATGCATTAAAGAGGAGGATGTTTACAAGACAAACTTCTGGACCATGTATGGGCATTATGAGTTTGATATAGTTCCATTAAGTTTGACTAATGCTCTAGCTACATTTATGTGCTTGATGAATAATGTGTTGCATCCTTATTTGGACAAGTTTTTTATTGTGATCATTGATGACTTATTGGTATATTCTAAAAACCTAGGAAGAGAATGTCAAGCATTTAGTACCAATGTTGAGGCTATTGGGAGAGCATCAATTGTATGATAAGTTCAACAAGTGTAGTTTATTTTAGATTGAGGTACGCTATTTGGGACATGTGGATTCCAAGGATCGCATAAAAGTATATCTACAGAAGATAAGAGCTATCATGGAGTGGGAAATCCCCAGGATGTGGATGAGGTGAGATCTTTCATGGGGTTGGCAGGCTATTATAGGAGGTTCATTAGGAACTTGTCATATATTTCTTATCGTATTACATCATTCCAAAGGAAAAATAAGAAGTTTTAATGGACAGAGGAGTGTGACCCTAGTTTTGAGCATCTCAAGCATTTGTTGACACATGCATCAGTGTTAAAGATTGTAGATCCAAACAAAGAATTTGTAGTATGTATAAATGCTTTCAAGAGAGGACTTGGTGGAGTCCTTATATAGGAAGGACAGGTGGTGTGCTATGAGTCACAGAAACTGAATGACCATGAGCAGAACTATCTGACGCATGATCTTGAGCTAGCCGTGATCATACATATGTTGAAGATGTGGAGGAAATATCTTCTTGGCAAACATTCTGTGTTAATGAGTGATTACAATTGGTTGAGATACTTGTTTTACCAGCCGAATATAAATTCCAGGTAGGCTATATGGTTGGTCATGATTAGTGAGATTGATTTTGAGATTAGATACATAGAAGGAAAGGAGAAAAAGGTTGCATATTCTCTTAACAATCTGATAAATCATATAGTAGCTATGAGCTCCTATGTGATAGATCTAGAGGGTAGGATCTTGTAGGCAGGTGAGTGGGATTTCATGTATATGGAGATTGTGCACAGATTGCAACAGAATACAAGTAGTATTATAGGTATGGGTACAGGTAGTGGTACATTTAAAGATACAGGTGCAAGTGCACAGGATGTGGACTATTGTCTTACAGCAGATGGATTGGTCATGTTTAGAGATAGGATATATCTGCTAGACAATAGTGAGATCAAGAAGGTGATCTTGAGGGAGTTTCATGAGAAACCATATTCAATTCACCCAAGCTATTTAAAGACAATGACTGCAATGAAGAAATTTTATTATTGGCTAAATCTGAAGAAGGATGTAGCAGAGTTTGTGGCCAGGTGTTTTAATTGTCAGCGGGTGAAGGCATAGTTTAATCATCCAGGTGGACTGCTATAATCGATTGTGATTCTAGAATGGAAATGGGAGGCAATTTCCATGAACTTTATCATTCCAGTGAAGTCTACATTTTTAGCTAGCGATGTAGCACATGTGTTCATTAGATATGTGGTTATATTGCATGGCATTCCAAAGAAGATTGTGTCAGATGAGGATGAAAAGTTCACTTCCAACTTTTGGAAGGAGTTGTTTGCAGGTTTGGGCATAAAGTTGGCCTTCAGCACAACTTATTATGACTAGAGATATGGACATACTGAGAGGGTCAATAGGATATTGGAGGACATCTTGAGGATGTGCATGATGCGTCAACAATGAACGTGGGAAGAGTGTCTTCCACTGGTAGAGTTCGCTTACAACAATGGGTATGAGGAAAATTTGAACATGAGTTTGTTTGAGCCATTGTATGGGCAGAGTTGCAATACTCCCATTAGTTGGATTGATCCACTAAACAGGGTTTTTATTCGATGAGACATGTTGGTGGAAATTGAACAGGAAATGTAGGTAATCAAGAAGAATTTGAAGGAAGCACATAATAGGCAGAAGATCTATGAAGATCAGAAAATGTTGTTCAAGGTGTTCCAGGTTGGGGAACAAGTGTACTTGCGAATCTAACCAAAGAAGAGCTCCTTATGGATTGGATCATGTGCCAAGTTGGCTAGGTTTTGTGGACCCTTCAGTATTATTTAGAGGATTATGCCAATAGCCTATCAAATTGCACTGTCTCCGATAGTAAAATTCCATGATGTTTTCCATCTCTCATTTCTTAAGAAGTTTGTAAAAGATGTTGATCATGTGATTAACTGGTATGTATTTCACGAGGAACCAAATGGAGAATTTAAGTCAGAGCCTCAGTGTATATTGTAGAAAAAGGTGCTTAGGCTCTGGAACTAATCAATCAAGGAGGTTAAAATGTAGTGGAAGAAATTTGGGCCCAATCAAACTACATGGGAGATGGTGTATCAGACGTGGGTTGTGTATCCTTCATTCTTTTCCACTTGAGGCAAAGTAGTTTTGGTATGACGTTTGGTATATGTTTTGGAACATTTTTGGTGTGATGTTTTGATATATGTACATATTTATATGGATGTAAATACCTTCATGATCTATGTTATAAATTTCCAATAAGCGATATGGGTGTCAAGTTATTATGTCGTTATGTTGTCATGTTGATTTGTTTTTTAGCTGGGTGATCATTGTAAATACTACATCAAGCTATGTTATAAAGATCCATGGGAAGTATGTTTTATTTTAAGTGGTTTTGCTGATTTATAGGTGTGGTTGAATACCGAGGATGGTGTACCCCAAGGGGGAGGGTTCTATAATAGCCCTGGTGAAAATTTCAATTAATAAAAGTTAATAAAGGAAAAAACAATAACCATGGTGGATGGGACACTTATTCCAAGTCGAATGTTGGGGAATACATCCTACTGTGGGTGTTCATTTGGTTTATTATGGTTAAGGGAATGCATAAGGTTTTGGAAAGGAAAAATGTCATTTTTGACACATTAATTTATGAGAATAATTGAAATTAGGATAAAAGGAGGTGAAAGTTCACAAGTTGCATGCGAATAGGAAAATGGCGGAAAATAATAGAAAATGAGGAAAATAGAGGCCTAATTGATTAAAGGACTTCTAAGGACTAGTTTGTAACCTTTCTTCAGTTCAGTTCTGGAGCTCTCTCATTATTCTCTCTCTCTCTCTCTCATACTCTTGGACACTTACAGTTTTCTTGGAGCACTTTGGCATTGGATCAAGAAAGGAAAAGAAGACAAGAGGAAGGAAGAAGCAAGCAAGGCAGAGTGGGATCAAGTAGCTACAAAAATATTATTTGCAGGTATCGATTTACATGTCTATTTTCCTTGCTAGATTTGACATGCATGGTATTTTGTGTGCTTCTTTTGCTATTATGGAATGGTTTTTTCTAGGTGTGATAGTGTTTTCATCCTAGCCTTGCCATTTCTGCATGGCCATGGTGGGATGGGGTTCGCATGTTTTGGTTAAGCTATATTTTTAGATGGATTCAAAGTTGAGTGAGGTGGATCTCTGAATGATAAAACAAATGTCCTAGTAACCCCTGAACCATACTAGGAATCCTTGCTGGTGAATGACAGGACATACGACAAAGACAAGAGGTGTTTTCCCTTGACTAGTGTTGATTTGGGGTAACATTAGATGTTTTCTAGCAATGAAAATTGGTGTAGAGACTAAAGAACATGAGATCACCAAGGCCCAAAAATGGTTTGGGTACATTCTGAATGGTTTGGGAGATATTAAAATAATTAGTATTTTTAATGGAGTTTTGTTGATGCCTCTAAAATCATTGCACCAACATTGGGGATAACCACCCAGTCCGGCCCTTAATACAGTTCATTTTCCATTTGGGATGGTGGCTCCAACTGGATAATATGGGACCAATTTCCCAATCAAATGTGTTTTCATGAATGAGTGTTTTGAGTATATAACGAGATGATAGATGGTTTGAGTTGCAAATTTACAAAAATATACAAATAAATCTATATATAAATAACCCAGGTAATAAAATATCAACGTGATTTATAATGATTCCTGGTAATCGAATGCTAATAAAGATCAGTCACTTGACTACAGGAAGTTAAGCATGAATGATGATCACAAAGTGATATAAAACACATTTCATTTCACAATAACATCAATTGTCAACATAGGTGCTTATAGAATACCAATTCCAACTTACTCAAAAGTGATGTAATGCAAAACTAAATGAACATTCACATATAATAACAATATCGAATCAAAAGACTCTTTATTTGCATAACATGTAACAAAGAGACATTTGATAAAAGTACCATATGTATTTGAATCCTGCTATAAGAATAATAGTCTAGATCGCTCTTCTTATTTCTGAAAACTCCAAAAAGATACAGAAATGCAAGTCTTCTTGAATTATACTTTATAAAAAGTTTGAGCCTTGATCCTTATCTTCTACAAAAATAAATCCAGAAGTTCAGAAGTGCTATCTTATTAAATCTAATTTAATACAATTTCATGACCCTTTCTAAAATGACATGGAAGGGTCTTTATAATAAACATAAAACAAAGTGTTCGTAAAAATTGCTTAAAGTGGTTGGAACAACCTCTTTCAAAATATGGGATTTCATGATAAAAATAGAATTGCAATAACTCTGAAAAAATGCATCGCATCTATAATTCCTCCTTCAGGTTTACTTGACAAATCTCGAGCATAGTTTAGACTTCTGGTGGATGACCCATCCTAGCATGCAACTTACCCGTGTACATTGCATCTGAGACTTCTGGCATCATGCAATCGAGTGCACCACCAAGACATTAGATTTTCATTTGTTGACTGTGTGGTTTGACCAAGTAGAACCAATGTGCATCCGAATTGAGACATTTTAATTTTTTGATTTGCTCCTCCCTGGTATTCAAATCTTGCTTCCATTGTTTTTCCAACACCTTTGCTTTTGGAAGGTTTTCTGGGGAACATTCAAAAATTAAATTAGCACTGTGTAAGTTATCATTAATTAGTTCAATAATATTATTCCTCAGTGCCCTAGCCCTAGAAGTTGATGTTTCTTCTTTGATCAGTTGTGTCTCCCATTCTGAAAATAATATCTCTTTGTGATATTCTTCAATTACTAGCGATTTAGTAGCCCTTCCCTTTCTTGTGTTTTTCCAAGAGATGTAATCTATAATTTTGTCATCTGCATCTTCGAATTCCAACCTGGAATTGATTGCTTGATCTATCAGCGTGCTAGTTTTCATTCATAGTGGATGAATGAGAGGTATCTTTTGGCAGAGTTGGGTTAGTTGTTGAGACAATAAATTATTTACTTCTAAAGCTTCCTTTATAAACTCTTCAATTTTGGGATTGTTTTTAAATTGATCCATTGAGATTTGTAGCTGCTTTATTTGCTCATCCTTAGTTTTAATTTCTTCATGATGTGCTAATTCCAGTTGTTTGAATTCCTTAGATAGGTGTTATTGTATTTCAATAGCTTGTTGATCAATCCTCTATTTTTCCACCCTTAACTATTCTTCCAGTTGTTTAATCCTGTAATCCTTCTCCTTGAGAAATTGATTAACTTAGGTTGCTTTATCAATCGTGGTAGTTGTATATGCTCTTGTAAACTGAGATAATTTGGTCAAGTCCTCACAGGGGTTAACTTCTAAGTCTCTCCAAATGATATTCATGGATTCATTTTGAGGAATTGTCATTGATACTTGATCTATCCTTCTCTTTTTCTACTGCCTTTTGACTATAGCTCTGTGTTTAGGGCTATAGAACACATCCAATAGTGGAATCTCTTATATGCTGAGAGTAATCTCTGACAAAGAATACTCAGGGATTACCTCAATTTCCTTTAGAGGTGAGTCCATTCCAGATGGTCTATCAATCATAGGCTCATGAATTAGGGGTTGTTGTTTTAAGGGAGATTATGGTGTGATAACAGTTTGGGTATTACTCTAACCTTTAATCTGTTGATCAAAATATTCCCATTCTTTGATCAATATCAGATCAATGTGAACATCTGTGTCAAACTGTTCAATTGTCTTCTCGCTTGTCTTGACCGCCTTAGAAGTTTTATCATTCTCTGTGCTTTGCATTGTTTTCTGAATGACTGGTGCAATACTCAATAAGTCCAGTGGTACTGTCTGAAGCCTTTGCGTTCTGTATTGGATGAATTGATCCATATTCCTTGGTCCCAGCTTAATCTTTTTCAGGCGATGTAATTGTGAGAACATCTCGGCTGATCTGAAGAAGTCATCGAATTCAACTTTCTCATGGACGAACTGTTTAACTTTTACCTGGGTAGTGAAATTAAAAGCAACATTATTCGAGTCATACTACCTTTTGGGAATAACCTCTAGGTTCAAACCCCCTATTTTCTCAGCTTCAATTTGGGCATGCTTATAATCATGCAATGAATAAATGTTGCAATGAATTGGAAAGGCATGCCATAATTGTTTGTTGGCATATTTGAGATATTTTGTAAGCCCTTTTTCAACTATTTGATAGGCTATTTCCCTAGCCAATAATTTATCTGGGACATATAGGGGAAGGACATGCGGGTTGGTAATGCTACCAAAAACCCTAATGTATGTAAACAACTCTTCCCAAAACCAATTTCCAATTGATGTTAAATCGATGCTAGCTTCCTCGGATAGTCGAGGGGCTAGTCTATTAAAAATGGCCTAATGAATGGGTAGGATGAAGCCATGACAAATCTTGTAAAAATGTTTCTTATATTATTTTTTCCATAGTTCTTTATGCTAAATATGGAGACGGGTTGGGTCCTGAACAATCCATTTCTATCCCATGATAGGAAAATCAGAATTGAAACAAATGGTGTCAACTATGTAGGCACTCATATAGAATGGGGGAACAACTCGAGTGTTCACAAACCTATTTTTCCTATAGTCAAGTATTTGGACTGCCATTTTGTCTAATAGGATAGTAGCCCAATCCATCACAAAAGAATTCAATGTTGCTTCTATTAATAGGACCATTTCAACGGAAAACTTAGCAAAATTGGGGCTTCCAAATAGTCTACACATCATTGCGACAGCAGAACAATATGAAGATGCTAGAGAGTCCACATAATACATACTAGATGACTTGTGCTTGTGCTTGTTAGGGAAGTTCCTCCATTGTTTGATGGTGTCCGACTCTATTTCGTTTTCTTTCTCGAAAGCTTCAAGGAATGATTTGTTATATCACTTCTGAGGCTCTAGCAAATGATACATTTTCTTCAAGTCTTCAGGCTTGAAGGATCCAAACATTCTTCCATCGGATGTGAATAGCATCCTATCTGTTATATTGATGCCCTCAACTACCCATTTTACCATGTCATCGTATGGAAAAATCTTTGGTCGGGCCACTATTCTATGTAGAGAAGAGTCGACTAAATTGCCAAGTGTGTTCTCAGATTCTACAAGTCCATCCATTGTTTCTTGTCCTTTAGTTACCTTAGGCTTTTCCTTTTCCATCATATCATGTATGCCTTCCCATAAAATTTTCCCACAGTCTCATATCAACACAACTTTTTCTGATCCTTCGGTTACTGCAGGGGAAGCTTTCATCTTTCAAGCTTTCTTTGACATGTTAGCTGGCTGCATACTTCTAGATTCAAACTACAATTATATGAAACATAGAAGAGTGATAAAGTTAAACTTTCAGAGTGGCTAATGCTTGAGCAAATAGCGGTGATAATAGTAGAGTCAAAAATCATTTGGTGCAAAAGATTTCGTATTATGAAATAATATTAACATGAAAGATGAAATCTTGAAGGACTAAAGTCATTATTGTTCTTAATTCTTTTCCGTATTCAACAATGTGAAACTTAAATGTTCAATAAATAGATCACATTGCAGTTCTCTTAATTCCTAATTACAACTTGTGCTGTAAACTATTTTTTTTTGTGATGAGCGATTTCAATATATATTATTTTAAAGAGCCATCACATATTGCAAGTCGGGAGGTGTAAGCATCATGTTTTAAGATTCTTTTGAATTTTTTCGATTGCGATCAGTGATGAGCTGGCACATAGAGTTGGGAGAATATTTATTTAACTACCTGTATCATGTTTTCTTTGTATTATCATTAAACCACTTTATTATATTAAAAAATCACATTGTGTGTCGCTGAGGTGATTATCACTTATTTCTGCTAGGATTATGATATGCAAGATGTGAGAATCTTATCGCATTGCAAGTTTTTGGGTGTGGCTTCTTTTGGTTTTCGGCGATATGCAAGACACGATAATCTTATTGCATCGCAAAGCTTCAATGTTATGTTAAACCTATCACTTGGAAACTGCGATGCGATAGGTGATATGTGATCGCTTTATCGCATCGCATGTTTGTCAATGATTTTCTTAAGAAGCTCTACGATTGAGACTTTTGGATCGCAACAATATTATACAGATTGTATGTTCCTTAACCTTAAGCAATTGAGATTTGCGATGTATGTAGTTTTTAAAGGGTTTTTTGAAGCACTTTTATTTTAAAAGCAAGAAACAAATAAATTGATTTGTATGTAAAGTTTTAAATGCTTTTTACAAACTAAAGGGACCCTATTTCCTATTTAGCATCTTAGAATAAAATGAAGAAAAATTTCGAAATGGTAGGGGGGGTTTTTGTATAGCACAACAATTGGCGATTCACTGAAAGAACCAGCTATCTCTGAATAAAAAGATGAAATTTCAAACACTTTCTTTATTACAAACAATTGTGGAAAAGGAAACTATTTTGAAACATGTTAGATAAACATAATTACTCTGAATAAGAAAAATTAATCAATTTTGTAATTTCTTTTACAAACCCTTATACTTAATGAAAACATTTATAGTTTCTTCAAGCCTTGATTGGTTGTTAAATATAAAGTAGGGGGCTTCTCCAACTTAGCTTTTGAATTTACTCTTTTGTCATAGGTAGAGCCAATGATACCAACAAACATCTATAGTCTCGATAGGGTTATCTTTTAGCAATCAATTACTCATTATCCATGCATCTAAGAATATAATCTTTTAAAGATAAATTCAGAAAGATATATCTATATATATTTTCATTTTTTTGTTTTTACTTTCTTTTTTCTTTTTTCTTTTCCGCTTAAAAGCCATTGTCCTGGTTTGGGATCCAGAAGATGACAGTGCCATTCGATGGTTGTAATTGAACTGAACAAGTTTGCTCGTAATGAGACCCCTTGTTTTATGATTATAAGCCATTACCTTGTTTTGGTATGTAGTATTGGTAACGTTAGTTTAATTAGTTACCTATGATCATGGTAAGCAAGATTGTAATGAGACCTCTTATCTTTTAAATCAGATATATTTTAGAATTACACTCTAAAAAATCATAGTCCTAATGGATGGGGTGAATATTTGACTCCATAAGAGTTGTTGGATGACAATTGTAGAGATGTAGATGCTCAGTTGTAGAAAGTATTTACTTTCTTAAAAGATAACCTCTCTCAAATGATAAAACTTAAAATTATTCACTATGTTTTCCTGGTTTGGAAGATTTCACAATTTCAAAGAACATCTCAAAGTTTTATAATGTTTATCTAATTTCCCAAAACTATAATAACTTCCTTAAAAGTTTCTACTTTCTAAAAGAAAATATTCACAATATGTTTTCAAAGAGATTTCAATAGTAGAAAGCCAATGGTAATACTATTTAGAACATTTATTGAAAGAAATCAAAATTTGCATAAAAATAATATGTATAGATAAGAAGGGGTTACCTCGTTAGGGAAAGAATTTCTTTAAGATAAGCCCATTCATAGGAAGAGGATCTCTCTTTCCTGAGAAGTCTTTTAGTAAAAATGTTGGTGAGCCTACCTTTTCGACGATCTGAAATGGTCCAAGCCACATCTTCTGAAATTTGGTATGTTTACCTTTGTCTTCATGTGCTTTGTCCCATTTCAAAATGAGATCACCAATCTGTAATGTTTTTGAGCTGGCTAAACTCGCGTCAAAAGAGGATTTAATAACTTGCTGATGTTTAGCATGAATAATCTTGGCTCTTTCTCTTTCCTCATCTAATTTAAGAATTTTATCAAACCTTAATTCAATAGAAGAAGAAGGAGCTTCTTCAATGAACTATACTAGGGCTAGTGACGGGAGGGCTTGATTTGGTGGAATAACAACTTTTTTCCCATATACTAAGTTAAAAGGAGAAGTGCCTATTGAGGCCTTCTGAGTTATACGATCTACCCATAGTGAAAATATTAAAGATTTATGCCAATTCTTTTGGCTTTCATCAATAATTCTTTTAATAATCCTTATGAGATTTTTTGTTAGTTGACTCTGTTAAGCCATTTCCTTGAGGATAGTAATTTGCAAAGTATTTTAACTTAAAACCTCTCTTATGAGAAAATTCGACTATACTATTTCCATAAAAATAAGATGCATTATCAAAGATAAGTGCATTAGGTAAATCAAACCTGGTGATGATAAAATGATCAATAAATTCAATAATTGCATCAGAAGTTTCTACCTTTAGTGGAATTGATTCTACCCACTTTGTGAAGTAGTCTGTGGCTGTAAGGATATATCTATGTTGCTTGGAAGAATGAGGAACAATTTATCCTATAATATCAAGCCCCCACTGCTCAAATGGTTTCTCAATTTTAACTCGTTGTAAAGGAAGGGCTGGTTTCCTTTGCCTCCCACTAGTAGTTTTGCATATCTTACATTCCCTCTGTAGAAAATTCTCTATGGATCAGCTAGCTCTGATACCATTTAGAAATTCTCACTGTAGAGCACCTAATAATGCAATGTACTAAAGAAAAATACTTGATCTACTTCTCTATCAAACTTGGCGGAAGCTTAATCAATTTCAGCAAGATCAATCAGAACACATATAACAGAGAAGAAGAAATCATACACATGAAACACAAAAGAATACTCTGGGGAAATCCTCAGCTAAAAACCCTGCTATCTATATTATCATACAAGTCGAAATATCTCAGGATTACATAAAGCTTTAGCTCACAATCTATCCATCTCTTAGTACAATCTATCACTGCTACTCATAGACAGAATAGACAACACATATGCCTTCCTTTAGTCCTCCAAGCCTCCTATTTCCTTGCACAGTTTCTCCTGGGTCCTCAAGCTACCACCTGTGCATAACTACCTCACACACTGCTCACTAACCTCTAAAATAATTGTGCAATCCTGAATTGCTTCTGCATGGATGAGTTTCCTATATAGGAAAATTCCTCCAACTGATAGTACATTGTCCCTTCCTTTAATTTCAACGAGGTCTTTCTCTAAACTGACATGCATGAGTTATTTATGAGAGAATATTCAATTATCTGAAGTACACTAGTTTCATGCATGCATGCATTGACTAATTGAACTTACAATCAGTTCCATAAACTGTTGGAACTTATCTAACTGGACTTAACTCGGTTAACTGAGCTAACTAATTAAAACTCAAAGTACAACTCATCCTGATCTCCTTAATTGAGGGATAAATTCCTCAATCAAAGGGATAACTATTGCATGTCTTCACATAGAATTCATGTTTTATTTTCTCCAACTAATTAACTCAAGATGAATTAATTAATTATTTTTTAAACAACTAGTAAGACTAAATTCGAATTTTACTTCTCAATTTTAATTTAGGGACTAGTTAAAATTGGAATATATCCTGAAATGCTATTTATAACAATGCTATTTTTAGCATTTCTATTTTTTGCTATTTCCAATAGAGTTGGAGTATATCCTGAAATGTTATTTATAGCAATGCTATCTTTATCATTTCTTGTTTCCATTTTCAACACTCCCTCTTAACAAGAAAGGCATTCAACTCGAACCTGATCTTGAACCTTTGGAATGTTCTCCCTCAAGTGTTGTTGCTCCAACAACTCTAGAAACAAAAAAAATATCCAACCTGAAATAGAATGATGCCTCTGTCATCAAAGCCTCTGACTGCTACTGTCTCTGTCGACTGAAAACTCTGCACCTTTGTGCCCTTCAGCATCTTACTGCTCTAGCCTCTTTCACTTTGATCTCTGACTACATCAATTACATTGATTCCTCTTGTTGCATCCATGCTGCTACTGGTCCTATCTCCCAGCACTGCATCCGTACTGCATCTCCTCTCATCATGTTGCATCGTGCTGCCCACTACTGCACTGCAACTTAGTTACTGAGAAGTAAGTAACTAATCTCCCAACTGACCTCCCTGTTGGGATAGAAACATTGTTTGATGTTGAAGCTTCCTCTACTGCTCCATCTGCATCTGTCTCTACCCACTCATCCAGTCCTGCTACTCCTTGTTGGGGCTCCCGTAGTAAGGTATAATCAAAGAGGTTGGTGGCTCAAGGATCCTACCTCTATTTCAGCCTTATTGGGACTATCACTTCACATCACCCCACCTCACACCTGGAGGTATGGTTGCATGTGCTCCCTCTGCCCACTTGGCCAAAAATTTCCCCTACTAGAGGTCTCTGCATAAGTGGATGCCTCCACTCGTTCTCCTCTCGGCTTCTCTAGTTGTGGCTGTTCCACAATCTCCTGAAGCTACTTCAACAATTGTGGCTCCTCCACAACTATCTAAGACTTCTTTTGGCATTGCATGTTGATAGGTAATGTAATCTCCCTCTCAACTGCCAAGTCTCTAATAGTCACCTTGCTCCTCAAGGCTTTGCATGCATCTTGAACCACCCAAGAACTGATTTGTTTCACCTGACACGTGGTGATGTGTCTAAGGAAAACCTTTCCCTTACTGAAGACAACATCATAGCCTTTGTCCTCCAACATCATGATCGATACCAAGTTCTTCTTCAATGTTGGCACATACTTCACATCTGTCAGGGTGATGTGAGCTCTATGCTCCCTTTGAAAATCAACCATGCTAACTCCTGGAACACTATACTTTTCATCATTACCCATCTTTATGCACATCTGGATGTCTTTCTCCTCCAAGGTACTGAAGAAACTCTTGTCGCCGATCATGTCGAATGAGGCTCCACTGTCAAGAAACCAACCAAAAGCCATCATCGATGAAACTATGCATGCAATGAGGGTAAAATCCAATTTGAACTCGGAGGCCAATGCCTAACCTTCATATCCTTCCAAGGATCCCTTCTTATATTTCTTCAATGGACAATTAGTTTCATAATGGTCCACCTCATGACAATTAAAGCATCTCACTTTAGATTTTTCAATCTTCTTCCCTCCATGAGAGGAACTCGATTTGGGATGAGAATCCTTCTCCTTCCCTTTCCTTGCCTTACTGACTAAGGTTAGATTTTCTTCATCCTCCTTGGATGAAGAACCATATATGGTGCTCCTTCTGATCTCTTCCTGCATGGGATCTCACCATAGTCATTCCCAATCCAACAATTTCTCTTTTCCATTCACTGAGTCCTGGTAGCTATGTCAGCTCTTAGGGAGACTGAGGAGAGCAAGACTCACCATATCATCAACGGTTGTCATGATTCCTACACTTCCAAGCTCATCCCTGCAAATGGCGAACTTGTTCAGATATGTAGAGATCATGACGCCCTTTCACACTTGATTTTCTGAAGCTTGTCTTTCAGCGCCAGCTTCCTCTGGTCGTTGTTGTTCTAATATAGATCCTTCAATGTCTTCCACATTGAAAATGATGTCTCCTTCCCATGGAGACTTGAGACAATATGGTCTTGAACTCCCTACAAAAGAATCCTCCTTGGTCTCGCCACACATTTCTTCCATTCTGTCGATTCTTGGGCATTAGCTACTACTGGCTAGGGGACTTCTTGATAAATGAAGTCCTTCATATCATTGTCGTCTAATACTACTTCCATTAGATCCTTCTAGGCTATGTAATTCAAGCTTCCATCCAAGGCATAATCGAGTCTCAAGCCATTGAACACCATTGGTGAACTTTTAGATGTGATAAGAAATCGATTATGTACTTACAATCAAGAACTGCAAACTTCAAACTTCGAGCTTCTTTGTATACTATTATCTACTTTGATCACCTTTGCTCTGATAGCATGTAGAAATTCTCACTATAGAACACCTGATAATGCAATGTACTAAAGAAAAATACTTGATCTACTTCTACTATCAAACTTTTCAGAAGCTTAATCAATTTGAGCAAGATAAATTGGAACAAATATAACAGAGAAGAAGAAATCATACACATGAAACATAGAAGAATACTCTTGGGAAGCCTCAGCTGAAAACCCCACTATTTGTATTATCATACAAGTGGAAGTATCTCAGGATTACACAAACCTTTAGCTCACAAGCTATCCATCTCTTAGTACAATCCCTTACTACTGCTCATAGATAGAATAAACAACACATATGCCTTTCTTTAGTCCTCCAAGCCTCTTATTTCCTTGCACAGTTTCTCCTGGGTCCTCAAGCTGCCACCTATGTGTAATTACCTCACATACTGCTCACTAACCTCTTAAATAACTGTGCAATCCTGAAGGAGATGATTCCTTCGGAATGGACAAGTTTCCTATGTTGGAAAATTCCTCCAACTGATAGTACAATGTCCCTTCCTTTAATCTCAACTACGTCTTTCTCTGAACTGACATGCATGAGTTATTTATGAGAGAATATTTAGTTATCTGAAGTACACTAGTTGCATGCATGCATGCACTGACTAACTAAACTCACAATTAGTTCCAAAATTTGTTGGAACTAATCTAACTAGACTTAACTCAGTGAACTGAGCTAACTAATTTCAACTCAAAGGACAACTCATCTTGATCTCCTTAATTAAGGGATAACTGTTGCATGTCTTCACATAGACTTCATGTTCTATTTTCTCCAACTAATTAACTCAAGATGAATTAATTAATTATTTTTCAAACAGCTAGTAAGACTAAATTTTTAATTCTCAATTTTAATTCAGGGACTACTTAAAATTGGAACCTATCCCAAAATGCTATTTATAGCAATGCTATTTTTAACATTTCTATTTTTTTCTATTTCCAACAGAGTTGGAGTATATCCTGGAATTCTATTTATAGAAATGATACTTTTAGCATTTCTTGTTTCCATTTTCAACATGCTCACATAGTCATGGGTATCTTTGAACAAAGTTGGCCAATAATACCCAACATGCAGTATTTTATGCGCTGTAGTGTCTCCTCCAAAATGTCCACTAGCTGGGCCATCATGCAATTCCTGTAAAACAGTTTGCATTTCAGATTTTTCAAGGCATCTTAATATAACATAATCAAATATTCTCCCGAATAACACATCATCAATGATTTCATAGTGTTTGGCATTTAACCTCAAAGCACGTTTGTTTTTGTAGCTGAACTCAGGGGGGGCATATCCATTCCTTAAGTAAAAAATCAGATCAACATATCGAGATTCAAAATCAATTGTACTTATCTCATTTACTTGTGCGGTACTACCTGAATCTTCAGGATCTAGGATATTGGAAGCTCTTGCTAGCAACTTGTAAAAACCATCTCCTTTAACAATTTTCGCTTGTTTAATATCAATATCATATTCTTGTAAAGTTGTTACTAGTTAGCTCTTTTCTCTCCCACTTCTCTTTGAGTTAGCAATTGCCTCACTACAGAGAATGGGACTATTACTTCTGTATGTGTTTTCAGGAGGAAAAGTCTAAAATGTTTAACAGACATAAACACAGTGAAGGCTTGTTTGTCGACTTCTGAATAATTAAGCTCAACACCTTGTAAGTTGGAACTAAAGAAAGATATGGGTTCTTCCACGTGTTGATCATTGATTTGTGTTAAAACAATAGCATAAGATGATACAATGGCGAAAGTATATAAAATAAAATGACTAGAAAATTCAGAGTATTCAATGCAAGAGCATTAATGATTACTTGTTTGATTGATTCAAAAGCTTCCTTTTCGTTATGTCCCCATTTGAAGTATGGATTTTTCTTAATCATGGATTGCAAGGGTGGAACAATATGAGAAAAATTAGGAACGAATTTTTTTACAAAATTTATCTGTCCCAAGAATGATTGCATATATTTCTTATTATGTGGTAAAGGGATATTAGAAATCTCGTTTATCCTATCAGGATCAATATATATGCCATTTTTGGATACAATAAACCCTAAGAGTTTAGCTTTGTTAAGAGCAATGAATGATTTCTTGGCATTTAGGGAAATCCCATACTTTTGCAACGTTAAAAATTTTTCTTTAAATGATGCAAATGGTTGCTCTTTTTCTTAGAATAGGCAATTACATCATCCAAGTAAACAACAACCATTTTATTGATCAAACCTTTGAAAGCTATGTCCATGGCTTGTTTGAAAGTAGCTCCAGCATTTATCAAACCAAAAGGCATTTTCTAATAAGAATATGTTCCCCATTTAGTTCTGAATGTAGTCTTTAATCTATCATCTCCATGGACTAGGATTTCAATATATCCTAAAAAACCATCAACAAGAGACATTAACTCTGAGCCAACTACTGATTGAAGTGTCTTCTCCATTGTTGGTAATGGGAAATTATCTTTTGACACGCTTTGTTGAGATTTCTAAAATCTATGCAAATCCTAATATCCCCATTATTTTTCCTGAAAGGTACCAAATTTGAGACCCATTTCGAATGTCTGACAAGAAATATTATTTTGGCTTTAAGGAGTTTATTCAACTCTACTTTGATTTGACTCTCAAGATTTGGGTGAATTTTCCTTAACTTTTGTTGTACAAGTTTCTCATCAGAAATCATTGGAATTATATGTTGAATAATAGAGGTATCATAGGTCTACAGATCCTCATAATCCCAAGCAAAAACATTTTTGTATTTCTTTAATAATTAGATGAAAGAAAATCTTTCATCAGGTGAAAGTCTAAGCCCTAGATTGACATTTTTTGGTTTGGTATTTGTACCAAGCTTTACTATTTCAAACCTTAAATTTGAACTTTGAAGTTTTGCATTAGTGACCTTTTTGAATCTATCCTTAATATCATAAAGATCTTCCAGTTTAACCACAGATTTAGGAATAGGAGTTTCTTTGAATTTCTGTTTTAATTGAAGATCACAATCACTTTCATCAATGATTTGATCGTCATAAGACCATTCTGTTGGCATTATGGCACAGGTTTGGAACTATGACATAGGTGTTTTCCTTGATGGCAACTCACTCAGATGACAGATCATAGTTCAGGCTCTCAGAATGAAGGAAAATAGATATACGCAGGTTCCCCTTGACCATGCTGTGTATACACGCAGGTTAGAAGTCCAAAAGGCACATATGCATATACACACACTTTCACACAAAGAAAAGCACGTACATGTTGGAAAAATTGGTTTTGGTCCATGATATTTGGTCCTTGGTATTTTGACCCATGGTATTGATCCAAGGTATCTTGATCGAACTATTGACCTTCGGTATTTGGTCCAAGGTATTACTTCTAACTGGTTTTGGACCATGGTATGGAGTAAGGCCTAAGACTATAAAAGGAGGAGATCATTAGGCAAAGGAACTCAAGTATTGAATATATAATGAAAAGCAAGATCTAGAATACTGGTGATTGCGTTATGGTGCATAGCTGGATCTGGATCAAGGAGGAACTTGAGCGCTAGAAGAAGGATAAGTTCTATTGATGGGTCAAGATCTTAAGGCTTGAAGTGAAGTATCTTTGCGTGATTTTGATCTTTTATATTTGGCACATGTCTTGATCTGTAAATCTTATGATCTGGGTATAACTGATGTCTGAATAGTTGAAAAGGGTAAATTATCTTTTACAAATTTGTATGCAGGTTCAATATAGCAAAGGCACGTATACACATTGGTTTAGTAATTCAAAACAACGTATATACAGGTTTGCCTTCATATAGGAGCATATGCACGTAGGTTCTACATATTGAAGTAGCGTACGTCTCATAAAATATGTTTTAGCTACTTCTGTTTAATGTTGCAGTGTTCTGGGTTCTGGTACTATTACTGTATTGTAGTTACAACATTTAGAGAAGTGATTGTTTGATACAGTTTTGGTTAGTGCAAGGGAGATTGATTGATGTAGATATATTTTGATGTTTGATTGATGCTATTGATGGATCCAGTCTAAAATTTTATGAAATGTTGTCCCTGGAAGAAAAGAGAAGGTTGTAGCTTTCTGCAAGTAGAAGCCTACGTACTAGTATAAGACTGCACAAGTACATAAATATTGTAAAAAGAAGTTTCTTATTAAAAGAAGATAGAGACGAATTGCAGCAGGTGGTTTCACCCACATTGGGTTTCCACCTTATATCTTGTGTTCTTGTGTGTGATTGTCTGCTCTATTTTTACTGTACCTGTTACTACTTATATGGTTCTGATACACAAATTAAAGATCAACTGACTAAGTTATAAGTTACAAGGTGTACGTTGGTTTCTCTAAACATAGTTTCCTATATATGCATGTTTCATTAACCGAAGTAGCATATATAAATCTATTTATGGAAATGAAATATTATTAAATTGATAATATTGATTCACGCCCCCTCTCAGTATTATTTCCAGTAATTGGTATCAGAGCAGGTCCTTCAGAAGAAGCTTGATTGCTTCAAGGAAGATCTATCATCATGAGCAACTACGAAAAAGAGGCATCCATCAGGCCACCAATATTTGATGCGAGCAACTTTGTCTATTGGAAGGTAAGAACCATAGCCTATCTTCAATCTCTTGGAACAGAAGTTTGGGATATCATGGAAGGAGGATACACATTTCCATCAACAACTCCTATAGATACGGTAGGTAAAAAGCAGTATGAAACAAATGTGAAGGTTGTCAATACTTTATTGGGAAGTCTATCACAATCAGCATTCATCAAGGTTATGCAGCTCAAAACCACCAAAGGAATATGGGAACAATATCATTGTAAGGTATGAAGGAGACGATCAGGTAAAACGTTCAAAACTAGAATCTCTTAGAATTCAATATGAAACTCTCAAAATGCACAATGATGAAAGTGTAGATAATTATTTCCTATGTATATATGAGATTGTTAATGACATGAAAAACTTGGGTGAAGAGATAAAATAGTTCAGTTTAGTTGAAAAGGTTCTAAGTTCCTTGTCTTCTAAGTTTGAATCAAAAGTTTCTGCCATAGAAGAAAAGCAGAATCTTCAAAGTATTACTATGTCACAGCTGCACAGAATCCTAACTACTTTCAAAATGACAAAATGGGGTCCATCAGATATGAGAGAAGCCACATTCAAAGCTTCAAGAAAAAGAGAACTCAATGCTTCAGGACATATGTTAGAAGCAGAGGAAGAATCAAACTTTGTCAAGAACCTTCAACGAGGTTCTGGAAGATTCAGAGGTAAACTACCTTTCAAATGTTTTTCTTGTGGAAGAGTAGGTCATTATGCTGCCAAATGTATTCACAAAGATAAGCTTGATAAAGGTAATGAATCAACAAAATGGAATAGAAAACAAAGTGTAAATAAGAAGAGCTACTATACGCATGAAGATAGTGATGGTTTATAAAATAGTGATGAAGATGAAAATAGTAATGGTTATAGACTTCTAATGGCTTTTGAAGATGATGATTTCTTGGATGCTTTAGAATATGGTCTCTATGAAGAAATTTCTAAACTGAAAATCTATTTAGAAGAAAAGAGTATGATTAAAGATACTCCTACATTCCAACTTGTTGAAAGGAAAAAACACAATGAAAAGTTAGAATGTGAAATTGTGGGTCTAAGAAAAGAAATTGAGAAAAAAAAAAGCTCTCAATCTTAAGTTTGCTAAAGGATCAAAAAATTTAGATGAAATTATCAAAGTGTAGTGTTCTCCTCTGATAAAGATAGCTCTTGGATATACTGAAGAACCATCTCAAGCACAGAAGCCATCAACCTCCAAAAGCTATCTTGATGCAGCAAGGAGAAATGAACAGGTTGACAATCGTCAGCAGAGGCTTAAAGTAGATCAGTAGGTAAATTGGGTTCAATCTACTTCAAGGATGAACAAAAGCTATAACCAACCACAGGTAAATTATTCTCAATTTTCTTCAATAATGAATGTCAATGGAAACTACAATCATCAGGTTAGTGGATTTGATAATCGCAGGAATTTCTTTAATGGCCAATGTTTTTCATGTCATGACTTTGGACACAAAGCTACTGAATGTGTTACTTACAAGACCATCATGACTAGAGAAGCACAAAATCAAAGGAATGTGACTGGAATCATTAAAAGGACCTACAATAACTTTTCTATTCTTGAAAATGAAATAGAATGCTCTATCTGTAACAACTTTGGTTGTGAAGACTCTGAATGCAAGATTAAATTTCGACAAACATCTCAAAAGGAGCAAGATTCATTGGGTCCCAAAACTTGGAAAAAGAAAGAACCGCAAACCAAAAGATGTGGTATAGCCTTATATGCAGAAGGACAAGAAAATCAATGGTACATTGACAGTGGATGCTCGAAACACATGATAGCTGATAAAGAAAAACTTCAGCCATATAGTGCCTTAGAAAAGTAAAGGAAGGTCTCTTTTGCAAATGACACCCCTGCAGTGATAAAAGGTAAAGGCTCCATTCTCTTATAAGGAAAGGTCAAAGTTGGGAATGTTATGTATGTTGATGGTTTAAAGCATAATCTATTGAGTGTTAGTCAAATGTGTGATCAAGGAAATTAGGTAGTATTTCGATCAAATGGATGTGTTGTTCATGAGCTTCATACAAGAGAAATAGTGATCAATGGCATAAGAAATCCAAATAATTTATACATACTCAAGGGAGGACAACAACAATGCTATATAAGCAAAAATGATGAACATTGGCTATGGCACAAAATATTGGGGCATCTAAGCTTCCCTGAGATAAGGAGA
The DNA here is from genome assembly GCA_000404065.3 of Pinus taeda. Taxonomy (NCBI): domain Eukaryota; kingdom Viridiplantae; phylum Streptophyta; class Pinopsida; order Pinales; family Pinaceae; genus Pinus; species Pinus taeda. Next base: position 152,469 of record APFE031711050.1, read on the forward strand.
GCATGCAAATTCCAGGGTGTACGCAATCTTCCTGACATCAGAATTCCAGAATATACAATATGCAAATCATGTTAGTTTGGTAAGAAAACCAAAACACATTTTCTTGAGAAAGAAGGATCAACTAGTAAGCCACTTGAACTTGTCCATACTAATTTATGTGGTCCATCAAGGAAAATTCACCTCGTGGAGAAGAATACTTTATATTGTTCATTGACAACTTTTCCAGAATGTGCTGGATAGGACTTCTAAAGCATAAAGATGAAGCATTTGAAAATTTCAAATCCCTCAAAGCTTTGGTTGAAAATGAATCCGATCGCAAAATCAAATGTCTCAGATCTGATAGAGGAGGAGAATTTACCTTGGATGAATTCTTCGATTTCTGTGAAGAACATGGAATAAGAAAGGAATTCTCTACTGCAAGGACTCCTCAAAAAAATGGAGTGGTAGAAAAGATGAACAAAAATTTTCAACAAATGGCTCGTGCTATTCTAGATGAGTTTGGAACTCCTGCAACCTTCTGGGGTGAAGCTGCATTTGCTACCGTCACTATTCTCAGCAAAATGAATGTTTGAGTAAACAACACTCAAACTCCTCATGAATTTTTGTATGGTAAGACTCCTACTCTAAAATACTTCAAAGTTTTTGGAAGCAAATGTTATATCAAAAGGATTGATGAAACACTTGGAAAGTTTGAACCTATAGCAGATGAAGGCATTCTCCTTGGTTACTCTTCCCAGAGTAAAGGATACAAGTGTTATAATAAAAGATTTGGGAAAATTTTTGAAAGTATTAATGTTGTGGTTAATGAAGTAGGAAAAAATCCAAAGCAGGTAAAAACTAAAGAGTGGGAAGAAGATGAGGATTATCCTTCCACATCAAATCAAACTAATGCTAAAGAAGAAGAAACCAATGAAGCACCAGAAGAGCAGATAACGACAGAAGAAAAGACTCCATCCAAATATGTTCAGAAAAATCATCTAGAGGCTCAAATTCTGGGACAGAAAGAGGTAGGTGTGCAGACAAGAAGAACTATTACAGAAGCTTCAAGCCATCTAGCATTGCTTTCCTCCATCAAACCATAAAATGTACATGAAGCATGCAAAGATGAATATTGGGTCAAGGCTATGAATGAAGAGCTTGAGAAAATTGAAAAGAATAATACTTGGGAATTAGTTCCTAGACCTCATGATAAGAATGTCATAGGAACCAAATGGATATTCAAAATTAAATTGAATGAAAATGGAGAAGTAATTAGAAACAAGGCTAGACTTATCTGTAAAGGGTATGCTCAACAAGAAGGTATAGACTTTGAAGAAACTTTTGAACCTGTTGCTAGACTTGAAGCCATAAGAATGTTCCTTTCTCTTTCTAGCTTTCAGAAGTTCAAAGTATATCAAATGGATGTGAAATCTACCTTTCTTAATGGAGATCTAGAGAAGAAGTATATATTGAGCAACCAGAGGGATTCATCCTTGGAAATGATCCAAAACTTGTATGCAGATTCAGAAAGGATCTCTATGGTCTAAAACAAGCTCCAAGGGCCTAGCATTATCATCTTGACAAATATATTCATCAACAAGTTTTTTCAAAAGTATCAGCTAATAGCAATTTATATATAAAAATTGACAATGATAAATTGCTAATACTTGTTGTGTATGTTGATGATATCATTTTTGGTAGCAATGAAGAAGCCATGAGTCACAACTTTGCTTTGGTAATGTAGAAAGAATTTGAAATGTCCATGCTTGGTGAGCTCACATATTTTCTTGGTTTACAGGTTCAACAAAATAAAGATGGTATATTTCTATCACAAACCAAGTATCTCAAGCAGATCTTGAAGAAATATGACATGGAAGATTCTAAACCAGTATGTACCCCTATGGTAACAGGATGCAGCCTCAGTGCAAATGATGAATCAATAGCAATACATCAACCAACCTATAGATCCATGATTGGTAGTCTGCTCTATCTAATAGCTACCCGACCAGACATCATGCATGCAGCTGGGATAGTTGGAAGATTCCAAGAAAATCCAAAGGAATCACACCTGCAAGTAGTCAAAAGGATCTTCAAATATCTCCAAGGAACTCAAAATTTTGGCTTATGGTATCCTAGGGACATAGATCTTACACTTCATGCATACACAGATGCAGATTGGGTAGGAAGCGTGGATGATAGAAAAAGCACTAGTGGTGGTGCATTCTATACGGGTTCCAGATTAGTGTCTTGGTTTAGCAAGAAACAATGTTCAATTGCATTATCTATAGCTGAAGCAGAATATGTGGCTTCTGCATCTTGTTCCACACAACTCCTTTGGATGATGCAAACATTGCAAGACATTCAGATCACATGTACTCCACCCATCTCCATTCTATGTGATAATACAAGTGCAATCAGTATTTCAAAGAATCCAGTCATGCATTCCAAGACCAGGCACATACATATCAAATATCATTTTCTCTGGGAACAAGTGCTTGAACAAAAGGTCAATTGGAGTATGTTCCCTCTAAGGAACAAGTTGCTGATATATTCACTAAGCTACTACCTAGAGAGACATTTGAATATCTCAGACAGATGCCAGGAGTAGTTGATGCATCATCTTACTATTGACACTTGTCTATTTCAGAGAACAGTGGTTGTACGCGAATTTCATGAAGCATATCCGCATACATACATCAGTTTCTATGGATACAGTTGCATATATATTGGTTTGAAGAATATCAATGGGCCAAACTCAAGATGAAAAGAGTCTGATCATCTGGCACAGGTTCAGGGGGAGCATATAATGCATTATCATTGTTGGCATTACCTTAGAAGATCTTGGTACAATTTCACTGTTGTTTTTGATTCAGATGGAATAGGTGCAAAGGGAGATCATGGTTGCTGGTCTAGATGGTGATTGACAGATGTTGCTGATGATAGTTGTTGATGACTATCATAGTCTTATTTTAGATATTTTGTGTCTATGTCATGTATATCATTTGATGTCTATTATAGATCTAACCCGGAAATATTATAGATCTGATATGAAAATATAAGACAATGCAAATAAACCCAGAAATAATATGAAATGATTATTTATCAAACCCTTATGGTAGGGCAACACCATACATTCACTCCTTAAGGAAGGAGAACACTCCACAAGCCATATGCTTGTACATACAATAATCCTTGACAATATTTCTTGACCATATTTCTTGACATCCTCTATGTGGAGTCTCTAGCCTTTATATAGGCCTCATACATGCAATACGATAGATCATTACCATGGTTCCCTCATACCATCTACTAATACCATGAGGCCATTACATTATTACTAACTACTTGTGGTCGCTTACATGATATGGGTTAACCACCTTATTTATTACTATGGCCCATCCCATTATTACGTTATTACCTTGGGTACCTCCCTTTGTACCCCATATTACCCCCCTAGGTATATAACATTCCATCCCCCTTAGCATGTTTCGTCCCCGAAACATGGGAAGAGCATAAATAATAAGATCTACTCAAAATAGTAGTCCAATGATACCATGCACGCGCATCTAGCCATCCAAGAGAAAGGTGAACCATCGATCTCACTGGTGTCTCGCTCGCTTGAGATGGAAGTTGACCATGGCAGCTCTTATTTGTTGATGTGTAGTAGGTGGATCGTCGTTCCTCGCTATCCGTCATACGGGGGTTGTTGTCCTTGTGGCTAATTGGTTGCCATCTTGTTGGTTGTTTTCTTATGGGGTGATGTGGGTGATGATATGTTGAGGTTTTAATCCACGATGTCTTTTTCTTTAATTCACCCTACTGTGGTGCCTGTTGTGGTGCCTTCTTTTCCAATATAACTTCAACCACTCAACCCTCATCAGATGTGTCAGCACCTGTTACCTTTTCAACTTGAGCCTCTGTTTGTATTTGATTGTCAACCATCAACTGCTCATCATCTGATATGTCAGTCTCTGGAACCTCTTCTGCGTCAACCTCCGTGGACTCTACCTGTTTATTGATGGAAATATCCTGTAATGTAATTTTCTTCTTTTTATACCAGAGCTTTAGGAATTTCTTCTGCACATTAATATTTATAGTACCCGTTGATTCCATCCACGGGTATCCCAAAACAACATCCATATTATCTGTCTCTGAAGTATAAAAATCACCATGCAACACATACTTATCCATAGAAATCTTCAAATCCTTATAAACTTGGACATCCTCACCATTCACCTGTGTATTTTCAATGTGTTTTGCGGGAACTTGCAATTTTTTTTCCAAATTAACATTGATGAAATTATGCTTGCAACTAGGATTTATAGAAACAATGATCTTCTCTTCCTGAATCAATCCATAAACTTGTAATAAGGATATACAAGTAGGAAATAGACCCACATGTTTCTCCTTATCTTGTTTTCTGGCATGAGACCATCTGTCTAAAAGTAATTTTTCAAATTCTTCATCGAGAAGGTTAAAACACTTCTTTTGGTTAAGTAATCCCCACCATGTGGCCGCCTCATACTCAAAATTACGCACTACAAAAATTCTCCAATGATGTGCCCATAATGACTTTTGTGTTTTTATGTATTCTTCAATAGTAGGGCCATTATCTTTTCCTGTAAAACCGTGACCCGCCATGAAGAGGGTTTTGGAAAAACTTGGCGAAAATTTGAAATTGTCACAGTTTAATTAATATTGCTCAGAATCCCTATTATGACCTATTTTCAGAA
>APFE031711050.1:159131-207961 GCA_000404065.3 Pinus taeda
ATCCCATTATTACATTATTACCTTGGGTACCTCCCTTTGTACCCCATATTACCCCCCCTAGGTATATAACATTATCAACGTCATGTAACGACCTATTTTGTTTCCCCACTATGCCTGGGATGGATGATGTAAGGTTCCTATTTTATCATGTATAAACTTTTGGTGTATCCCTACCTGGTTGGGTGGATGACTCAATCTTGGTATATCCCCACCCAGTTGGGAGATGGATATATGTATGAATATTTGGTGATAGAAAGGTCATTTATGATGTATAGAGTCATGTTCTTCTTGTAGAACATCTTTTTGCAGACCTTGCCTTCAGTCAGGTAGAGCATGAACAGTACACTACAGCATCTCCAAAAAGTTCAGCATGTAGTCAGGGGGAGCATAACCCTTTTCCCTTGATGACAAAGGGGGAGAATGACTTTGAGTGACTTGGGGTTACCATCAAGTTCAAAATGGAATATTGTTTGCATTATGACATAGGTTTGGCGCTATGACACAGGTGTTGTCCTTGATGGCAACTCACTCAGATGACATATCATAGTTCAGGCTCTCAAAATGAAGGAAAAGAGATATACGCAAGTTCCCCTTGACCAAGCTGCGTATACACGTGGGTTAGAAGTCCAAAAGGAACGTATGCGTATACACATACTTTCACGCAAAGAAAAGTGTGTACATGTTGGAAAACTTGGTTTTGGTCCATGGTATTTGGTCCTTGATATTTTGACCCGTCGTATTGATCCAAGGTATCTTGACCGAAGTGTTGACCCTAGCTATTTGGTCCATGGTATTGCTTCTAAGTGGTTTTGGACGATGGTATTGAGTAAGGCCTAAGACTATAAAAGGAGGAGGAGATCATTAGGCAAAGGCACTCAAGTATTTAATATCTAATGAAGAGCAAGATCTAGAATACTGGTGATTGGGTTATGGTGCATAGCTGCATCTGAATCAAGGAGAAACCTAAGCGTGAGAAGAAGGATAAGTTCTATTGATGTATCAAGATCTTAAGGCTTGAAAAGAAGTATCTTTGTGTGATTTTGATCTTTTATATTTGGCGCATGTCTTGATCTGTAAGTCAGATGATCTTGGTACGACTGATGTCTAAATAGTTGAAAATGGTAAATTATCTTTTACAGATTTGTACGCAGGTTCAGTATAAGAAAGGAACTTATACACGTTGGTTTGGTGATTCAAAACAACGTATACACAAGTTTTCCTTCATATAGGAGCATATGCACGCAGGTTCTACATATTGAAGTAGCTTACGTCTCATAAAATATGTTTTAGCTACTTCTATTTATTGTTGCAGTGTTCTGGGCTCTGGTTGGGTTCTGGTATTGTTACTATATTCTAGTTACAACATTCAGAGAAGTGATTGTTTGATTCATTTTTGGTTAGTGCAAGGGAGATTGATTGATGCAGATATATTTTGATGTTTGATTGACGCTATTGATGGATCCAGTTTGAAAATTTATGAACGTCATCCCTAGAAGAAAAGAGAAGGTTGTAGCCTTCTGTAGGTCAGCACCTGCGTACTAGTACATCAGCTAGTACAAAAGCTAAGGGGGTTTTAGCTCCCTTCCAGGAGAAGCTGGAGAACAAGAGAAGGTTGTAGCCTTCTATGGGTAGAAGCTTGTGTACTAGTATAAGACTACACTAGTACAAAAATATTCTAAAAAGAAGTTTCTTACTAAGAGAAGATACAGACAAATTGCAGCAGGTGGTTTTCACCCACATTAGGTTTCCACCTTATATCTTCCGTTCTTGTGTGTGATTGTTTGCTCTGTTTTTACTGTACCTGTTACTGCTTATATGGTTCTGATACACAGATTAAAGATCAACTGACTAAGTTATAAGTTTACAAGGTGTACGCTGGTTGCTCTAAACATAGTTGTGTATATATACGCAAGTTTCATTAACTGGGGTGGCGTATATAAATCTATTTATGGAAATGAAATATTATTAAATTGATAATATTGATTCACACCCCATTATCATATTTGGGCAAAAGAAAGTCCCACATTCCATGACATTCAATTGTTTCTTCTTCCTCTATTTCATCAGCTTATAAATCTGCATCTTCCTCTTCTTCATCATCTAAATCAGATTCTACATTTGTTATAACATTTGGTGGTTTAGGATCAATTTCCTGATTTCTTTTAAAATTCCTAAATGGTCTTTTTGATGAGGTTTCGGCTACCTGCTTTTTAATCTCTACCATTTCATTGGACATAGTTTTAAGAACTTTTTGCAAGCCTTCCATGTCATATGGGTCTTTGGTTACTTTCTTCTTTGATTCATCTCTAAAGGTTACTTTCTTGGATTTTCTTTCCTCTAGTGCATTTTTCTTTTCTAAGGCCAAGATACATTTTTCAACAGCTATTGCTTCTTTCATGTTTTCTGCTAGTGTTGGTTTAGCATCTCTATCAACAAAGATGGTTGTGTTTGAAGGTAGCACAAAAATGTACCATTCATTTCGGACCTCTTCACTAGGCTTGGATGTTGTAGGTATTTTATTCAATAACTTATTGAAATGTGAGTTGAAGTCCTTAATGTGTTCTTTGGGTTCGGCTTTCAAATTGGAGAGGTAATTTATAAGAGTTTTTGTAGACCTATCATCTCCAAATTTAGTTAAAAATTGCTCTTGAAAAGCATCCCAGCTATTAATTGAGCCTGAAGGTAACGAGAAGTACCATGATATGGTTGCTCCTTGTAATGTGTATGGGAATAACCCTACAATTGTGTCTTCTTTTATTACTCCATTCAAATTAATGGACAACATGAAATTATTTATATGTTCTTCTGCTAACAGGCCATTATCAGGGTTGAATTTAGGTAACCATTTTTCTGGATGAGTTGGAAACTGTGTCAAAGGTGCAATCACTGTAACAGCTCTTGGATTGGTCCATGGCCTTCGTTGAGGTCGATTACGTGCCATTATTGAGCTATTAGTAGAAGAGGGTGAAGAAGTGATTTAAAGTGATTGGGTAGAGGACGTTGAAGCTCTTGTTCCTGTGGGGACTATGATCTAGAGTTGAGAAGTGGGTGTGTGACCTTGCAATGATATGGATGACGATGAAAGAATATCATTGTTGGATTATAATGGTCTCTTCCTAGCCCCTTTTTGACTTTTCAGAGGGATTATAAGAAGAGCTTCGACGAAAATCACATATAGAAAGACCTTTGTCAAAGGTCTTTCTATATGTGATTTTCGCCGAAGCTCTTCTTATAACTTTGATGGATCATAGAAGCCTCAATTCTACATTTGCAAAGGGAATTCAACTGGTGGGATTCCAAGTTTTTCACTCTTTGCTCTAGTTAATGGTTGTGATGGGATATACTGGGAAGTGACACTGCCTTGGCATAACTCAGACTCTTCCTTAGAAATTGAAATCCTCTACAATTTTTGGATCAAATATTGTACTTTAGGGGTTTTAGAAGGAGTAATGTATAGCTTGTTTAGGATTTCAACAAAGGGTTCTGTATTTTTCTTTTCAACTTCTTGCTTGGGAATAGAATATTTATAATGAGAGGGAGAAGTTGGAGGTGATGGTGAGAGAGTTTTACTCTTAGAATGGCTTGTATATTTAGATTTACTCACCATTCATAGTTAGACCCTCCTTCTAGTGCCAAAAATGTTGATGCCTCTAAAATCGTTGCACCAACATTGGGGATAACCACCCTGTCTGGCCCTTAATAGAGTTCCTTTTCTATTTGGGATTATGGCTCTGACTAGATAATATGGGACCAGTTTCCCAATCAAATGTGTTTTGATGAATGAGTGTTTTGAGTATATAACGAGATGATAGATGGTTTGAGTTGCAAATTTACGAAAATATACAAATAAATCTATATATAAATAACCCGAGTAATACAATATCAATGTGATTTATAATGATTCTTGGCAATCGAATGGTAATAAAGATGACTCACTTGACTACTGAAAGTTAAGCATGAATGATGATCACAAAGTGAGATAAAACATATCGCATTTGATAATAACGTCATTTGTCAGCATATGTGCTTATAGAATAAGAATTCCAACTTACTCAAAAGTGATGTAATGTAGAACTATGTGAACATTCACATATAATAACAATATTGAATCAAAAGATTGTTTATTTGCATAACATGTAACAAAGAGACATTTGATAAAATTACCATATGTATTTGAATCCTAATATGAGAATAATAGTCTAGCTCATTCTTCTTATTTTTGAAAACTCCAAGAAGATACAAAAATGCAAGTCTTCTTGAATTCTCCTTTATAACAAGTTTGAACCTTGATCCTTATCTTCTACAAAAATAAATCGAGAAGTGCAGAAGTGTTATCTTCTTAAATATAATTTAATACAATTTCAGGACCCTTTCTAAAATGACATGAAAGGGTCTTTATAATAAAGGTGAAACAAATTGTTCGTAAAAAGTGCTTAGAGTGGTTGGAATAGCCCCTCTCAAAATATGGGATTTCATGATAAAAATAGAATTGCAATAACTCTAAAAAGATGCATCACATCAATCATTCCTCCCGCGGCTTTAACTAACAAATATTGAGAATAGTTTGGACTTCTGGTGGATGACTCATCCTAGCATGAAATTGACCTATGTACACTGCATTCGAGAGTTCTGGCATCATGTGATCAACTACATCAGCAAGATATTTTATTGTCATTTGTTAACTATGCGGTTTGACCAAGTAGAACCAATGTGCATCCCAATTGAGTCTTTTTTAATTTTTTGATTTGCTCCTCCATAGTATTCAAATATTGCTTCCATTTTTTTCCAACACCTTTTCTTTTGGAAGGCTTTCTGGCCCTGGAAGTTGCTCTTTCTGCTTTGATCAATAGTGTCTCCCATTCTGAAAATAATATCTCTTTGTGATATTCTTCAATTATTGGCAATTTAGTAGCCTTTCCCTTTCCTGTGTTCTGCCAAGAGATGTAATCTGTAATCTTGTCATTTTCATCTTTGAATTCCAACCTAGAATTGACTACTTGATCTATCAGCGTGCTAGTTTTGATACATAGTGTATGAATGAGAGATATCTTTTGGCAGAGTTGGGTTAGCCATTGAGACAAGAAATTATTTACTTCTAAGGCTTCCTTTATAAACTCTTCAATTTTGGGATTGTTTTTAAATTGAACCATTGAGAGTTGTAGCTACTATATTTTCTCCTCCTTAGTTTTAATTTATTCATGATGTTCCAGTTTCAACTATTCAAATTCCTGAGATAGGTGCTATTGTCTTTCAATAGCTTGCTGATCAATCCTCTGTTTTTCTGCCCTTAACTATTCTTCCAGTTGTTTAATCCTCTGATCCTTTTCCTTGAGAAATTGATTAAATTCGATTGCTTTATCAATCGTGGAAGCTGTATATGCTCCTGCAAACTGAGATAATTTGGTCAAGTCCTTGAGGGATTAACTTTTGAGTCTCTTCAAATGATATGGATTCATTTTGAGGAATTGTCATTGATACTTGATCTATCTTTCTCTTTTTCCACTGCCTTTTGACTACATATCTGTGTTTAGGGATATAGAACACATCCAATGGTGGAATCTCTTCTATGCTAAGTGTAATCTCTGACGAAGGATACTCAAGGACTACCTCGATTTCATTTAGAGGTGAGTCCATGCTGGTTGGTCTATCAATCACAGGCTCATGAATAAGGGGCTGTTGTTTTAGGGGAGATTTTGGTGCGATAACAGTTTGGTTATTACTCTAGCCTTTAATATATTGATCAAATTGTTCCCATTCTTTGATCAATATCAGGTCAATGTGAATATTTGTGTCCAACTATTCAATTTTCCTGTCTCTTTTCTCGACTGCCTCAGAACTTTTCTCCTGCTCTGTGCTTTGTGCTGTTTGCTAGATGACTGGTGAAATACTCAATAAGTCTAGTGGTACTGTTTGAAGCCTTTGTGTCCTGTATTGGATGAATTGATCAATGTTCCTTGGTCCGAGCTTAATCTTTGCCAAGTGATGTACTTGTGAGAACGTCTCGGCTGATTTGAAGAAGTCATCAAATTCATCTTTCTCATGGATGAATTGTGTAACTTTTACCTGAGTAGTGAAATTAAAAGCAACATTATTCGGGTCATACTACCTTTTGGGAGTAACCGCTAGGTTCAAACTCGCTATTTTCTCATCTTCAATTTGGGCATGCTTATAATCATGCAATGAATAAATGTCGTAGCGAACTGCAAAGGCAATTCATAACTATTTCTTGGCATCTTTGAGATTTTTTGTAAGCCCTTTTTCAACTGTCTGACATGTTATTTCCCTAGCTACTAATTTATCTGGGACATATAGGGGAATTACATGCAGGTTGGTAATGTTGCCAAAACCCCTAATGTATGTAAACAACTCTTCCCCAAACCAACATCTAGTTGAAGTTAAATCAATGCTAGCTTCCTTGGAAAACCGAGGGGATGGTCTATTAAAATGGCCTGATGAATGGGTAGGATGAAGCCATGACAAATCTTGTAAAAAATATTCTTATATTGTTTCTACCACAGGTCTTTATGGTAAATATAGATACGGGTTGGGTCCTGAACAGTCGATTTCCATTCCGTGATAGGAAAATCGGAATTGAAACAAATGGTGTCGACTATGTAGGCACTCATATAAAATGGGGGAATAACTCGAGTGGTCACAAACCTATTTTTCCTATAGTCAAGTATTTGGACTGCCATTTTGTCTGATAGGATAGTAGCCCAATCCATCACAAAATAATTCAATGTTGTTCTATTAACAGGACCATTTCAATGGAAAACTTAGTAGAATTTGGGCTTCCAAATAGTCTACACATCATTGCGACAACATAACAATACGGAGATGCTAGAGAGTCCACATAATACATATTGAATGACTCGTGCTTGTGTTTGTTAAGGAAGTTCCTGCATTGTTTGATGGGGTCCGACTCTATTTCATTTTCCTTCGTGAAAGCTTCAAGGAATGATTTGTTATAACACTTCTGAGGCTCTAGAAAATGATACATTTTCTTCAAGTCTTCAGGCTTGAAGGATCCAAACATTCTTCCTTCAGCTATGAATAGCATCCTGTCTATTATATTGATTCCCTCAACTACCCATTTTACCATGTCATTGTATGGAAAAATCTTTGGTTGGGTCGTTATTCTATGAAGAAAAGAGTCAGCTAAATCACCAAGTGTGTTCTTAGATTCTACAAGTCCATCCACTATTGCCTATCCTCTAGTTACCTTAAGCTTTTCCTTTTACATCATATCATATATGCCTTCCCATGAAATCTTCCCATAGTCTTGGTATGTTGTATCTCAGATCAACTCAACTTTTTCTGATCCTTCGGCTACATCAGGGGAAGCTTTCGTCTTTCGGGCTTTTTTTAACATTTTAGCTGGCTACATACTTCCAGATTCAAACTGCGATTAATGAAACAAAGAAGAGAAAAAAACTTAAATTTTTAGAGTGACTAACGCTTCAATAGATAATGGTGATAATAGTACAGTAAAAAATCAAGGGAGGAGCATTTGGTGTGAAGGATTTCGTATTATGAAATAATATTAATAGGAAAGAAAAAATCTTGAAGGACTGAAGTAATTAATGTTCTTAATGCTTTTCCGTATTCAAAGATGTGAAACTTAAATGTTCAATAAAAAGATCACATCACAATTTTCTTAAGGCCTAATTATAATGTGTGCCGTAGATTTCTGATTTTGCGATGAGCGATTTCAATATATATTATTTCAAAGAGTCCTCGCATATCGCAAGTCAGGAGGTGTAAGCGCCATGTTTAAGAGTCTTTCGGATTTCTGCAATTGTGATCAATGATGACCTATCACAGAGAGTTGGGAAAATATTTCTTTAACCACCTGTATCATTTTTTCTTCATATTATCATTAAACCACTTTATTATATTAAAACATCACATCGTGCGTCCCCTAAGGTGATTATCAGTTATTTCTATTAGGATTGCGATATGCGAGATTCGAGAATCTTGTCGCATCGTAATTTTTTGGGTGTGGCTTCTTTTGGTTTTCGGCGATATGCGAGACATGATAATCTTATCACATCGCAAAGTTTCAATGTTTTGTTAAACCTATCACTTGGAAACTGCGATGCGATAGGAGATATGCGATCTCTTTATCACATCACATATTTGTCAATGATTTGCTTAAGAATCTCTACGATTGAGACTTTCGGATCACAACAATATTATATGGATTATGTTCCTTAACCTTAAGTGATTGTGATTTGCGATGTGTGTTGGTTTTAGAGGATTTTTTGAAGCACTTTTATTTTAAAATAAAGAAATAAAGAAATTGATTTCTATGTAAAGGTTTTATTGATTTTTACAAACTAAAGGGATCCTATTTCCTATTTGGCATCTTAGAATAAAATTAAGAAAAATTTCGAAATGGGGGGAGGTTTTTGCATAGCACAACAAGTTCCTAAGTCTAAACTTCGGAAAAAAAAAAAATATTAGTGGCTATTAATATAAAATTGGGTTAGAAGGTTCGAAAATTCATGGATCAAGACAAATATAATCTTAGCCATTAATTAGAGATTTAATCTCGGTCATTGATGGACCAATGAGAAAAGTATAAGAGGAGGCTTGAGGGTCAGTTAGAGAACACACTAGAGTGACCAGTCATTCTATTATCTAGAGTGGGGTTTGCTAAGAGAGATAGAATCAGTGATCAGCAGTGAGTGGCAGTGAATGCATTGCATAGATGTAGAGTTGGTACTAGAGAAACAGCACAGAGCCTGGAAAGGTTGACATAGAGGTAGTTGTGTGCTGCGCAGAGCTAGGAGAGGCTAGTGTGTGAGACACAAAGGGTCTAGGAGTTGACGCAGAAGTTCCAGAAGCTGACGCAGAGGCTAGCAGAGCTGACACAGGGCCAAGAGGCAGCGCTGGAAGGATTTCGTGGGACAGATTGGGTGCTAGTGAGTCAGATAGGGTCATGTAGTCCTTACCAGAGTGACACAGAGTAGTGGGAGTTGTAATTGTTATTATGGGATCATTCATCTAGTTATTATTCAGCTAGAATATCTATCTCCAAGGAGAGGTACTACTGCCGAGGGAATTCTCTCTTAGGTGAGCCATTTCTAGCACTCTGGTTGTATTTTTAAAATTGCATAATAATAGAAACCTCTAAATAGCTACACTGGTTTTCCCGCATTGCATTTTTCTTGGAAAATTGGTCCAAAAATAATGGTGTCACTTGTGTGCTTGTTTTATTTCAGTTGATTATTTGTAGATGTTGATACTATACTTGTGCTTATTTTCAATATTTACATGGTGTTGAGGAAAATTAATTACCTATCATTTAATTGTAAACCCGTGGGTTTTGTAAAACTTGTGAAGCATGCGTGCACTATATATGATAGAAATTAACCTCCAATTTAGATCAATCTAGCTATTAAAGCAAGTAACGACAAACCAAATTCACCTATTCTAATTCAACAATCAATTCGAAGGAAATTATAGTACAACATTTGGAATTGAAATCTTAATCTATCACACTTGCAAGAATTGAAATCTTAATCTACCACACTTGCGAGAATTGAAAAGCACACCACTCTTTCAAAAATGAAATTGCATGAAATGAAGTCTACTCTAAGGGATCATGTGTGCATTATCAAATCAGGATCCTATGAAATGAATAATCAAAACCACATGATATGAAATGAAAGCAAAAAAAATCATTCTTAACCTCTAGATATGAAAGAAACTAAAAACAATCACTCTTAACCTCTCGCACAGGAAAATATATGGAAGAAATAAATCTTAACCTATGAAAGACAATAAATCTCAATCTATGAAAAACAATAAATCTCACACATTATAGATGGCCAATTCAAAAGCATGAGGGATGGAAAGTTGAGAGGCTCCAAATAAAAGCATAACCAAATCATAGTGAACATCACTCATGAGTATTGTGCCAAATCCAAATTCTATATTCAAAACAAGAGCATTTCCCCAACTTTTCACATCTAAAATGATAGGACAAAACTTCTCCTATTTATAGAAAAAGATGAGAAGCTATCTCATTAATGAGAGTCCATGAATCTCTTCCTATATCTATAGAGTTACAATCAAAGTAGGAAATGATAAAACACGTCTTTTTAGAGTTTCAATACAAATAGGAAATGATAAGACACATATCCTCGTGATCCCATGATATTCTCCACTCAAATTCGAATTTGATTTTGGGAGGCCACATAAGGGTCTTTTAGAAGATTCCTTTTGACCTACACATGTCAACATTCTCATCCCACTTGTTAGGTATAAGCATATGCGCATTATTTTCTAATTTTTAACCATAAATTCACTTAAAAATGCTAAGAATTAATAAAGTTTGGAAAAACATAAATGTGACCCAACAATGATAATGGTAAGGTAAATGTAATAAAATGGAGGTAAATGTAATGAAATAGAGGTGGAGTGAAGGTGACAATATGGAAATATAAGTGAAAATGTAATGGAAGTGAATGACAATTTCAAAGCCCAACACATGGTAAATAACTTGTTAAGAAATTATGCAAGTGGGAAGAAATAAACTAGATAGTACAGGAAGAATTTATAATGGGTTAAACTTATAAATTCAAACATGGTACTAAAGCGTGGTTGTAGATCATGGGATAACTGAAGGCATCAACTAGCAGAGCAGTAGCAACAGATTCAGTTGTCCAGAGTGACAGAGATGATCTGCAAAGAAGGCGACAGAGGAAGGAGTGACGCAAAGAGACTCTGTCATCATTCTGGGCTAGATAGAGGCAGCACATAGGCTAAGGGAAGCAGCATCAAGCTCACGCAGGGCCATGCAGAGGCTAGGATGGATGACTAGTTAGCTAGGGGAGCAGATTTGTGGGTGCCGGGATTGCGCAGAGCCAAGTGGCTCAATCCTTCAATGGTTGGGATATAGGAGGGTGCGGGTAATTTTCTGAGTGAAGTTGGTGGGGTACTATGATCAGAACAGTACCTAATAGGGAAAGACGAAGGGTGAGCGATTTCTAGAAGGAAAATTGAGACTTAGAGGGAGTTGAACTGAGAAATTCTAGATGGGAAGTTGAGAGACTCAACAAGAGTCAAACAGAAGACTTCCAGGAGGGAAGTAGAGAGACTAGGAGGAGTCAGAAGAAGAGTAGCATAATGGTCATGAATGGATTGAGAGATTAGGATTGGGTGGATGGAGCATCCAACTTCGTGGTCCGGAAAGCTAAGATATTGTCCATTCTAGATAGATATCGCATCAAGGAATTCGCCTTCAAAATAATAGCGATCCTAGTTGACCAAGATGAAAATGAGTAGTAGGAGGAGGCAATGGGCAGGGCAAAGTGAATCATCCTTGATGGGGTCAAGGATCATGGGGTGCCGCATATTTCCTAGAAGAACATGACAAATGAGATGTGGGATTCCCTAAAGAAATTTTACCAACATACTTCCATGCAAAGGAAGACGATACATGAAAATCAGTTATAGTCATACTAGATGTAGAAGGGAGAGCATATAGATGTCTTCCTCAATTGATCGAAGGAGATTTTTGACCAACTAACTTTCATAGGGGCCATGCCAGATCAAGAATTGATGGTGAGGATCATAATGAGCCAGTCTTAGAGGATTGGGAGGTATTGTTTAGAGCATACTGGGCAGGTCAAGCCTTCCAGATTGGGAGGAACTATGGCAGGCTCTTTGTCAAGAAGAGATCAGAAGGGTGACCAAGGTGGGGAGTAGTGGCAAAAGGGTTAGAATCGAGAAGGAGGAAGAAGAGGATGCATCTCTAGCATTTGCAGGGAAGTAGGAGAAGAGAAAGAAGAAGGACATCTCTAAGGTCAAGTGCTTCCATTGTGGGGAACTAGGACATTTTGCGAACCAGTGTCCTAGGAAGAAGAGCAAGGGAGAGGCTTCTGAGACAAAGGCAGCACCAACAAGGGTGGAGAAATAAGTCTAGGAGGATGATGATTGTGCCATGAGTGCTCATGTAACACTTGAGAAGAAGTGGAGAGACATCGAGCTATAGTCAGACAGACTATAGGCGATGAGGGGTAGGATCCTTGAGGTACCTAACCTCTTGGATTATACCTTGCTACAGAAGCCTTGAAGAGAAGTAGCAAGACTAGTAGATGTTAGTAGAGATGGATGTGGATGGAGCGAAGGAGAGTGCTACGGTTCAGGATTCCTGGGATAGCGTGAGGCTAGCATCTTGTAATAGTGCGAGAGGCACGGGAGTGTTTCACCAGTGCAGGAAGACATAGAGAGGTGTGTAGTAGTGCGAGATGCAGACAGTTGTTGCAGCAGTGTGGAGGTTAGTAGAAGGATCACTTGTTAACGGCAGAGGGAGTGTCTCTAGCCTGACACAGATGTCATAGTTGGGTGGATCAGTGACTTACTTCTCAGTAACTGAGTTGTAGTGCAATAGTTATCAGCGGTAGTGCTATGGGCAGCACGATGCAACATGATGAGAGGGGGTGCAATGTAGATGCAGTGTTGGGAGGATGGAAAAGTAGCAACACAGATGCAGAGGGAGATGTTGTATAGATGCAATAGTGGTAGTGGCAGGGCCATGGGTAGCAGTACAGGACGCAATAGTGCAGAGGATTTTGGGTGGGAAGGCCTAGCATCAACATAGGGAACGATACTAGATAATGAGGGTGATGCTTAGTGTGGAGTATTACTAGAGCACAATCCTCGCGAAGATGTAGTGTTGATTTGGAGTAGCATCAGATGTACTATATCCATGAAAATTGGTGGAGATGCTATATCACATGAGATCTCCAAGACCGAGAAGTGGTTTGGATAGATTCTAACTGGTTTGGGAGATATTAAAATAATTAATATTTTTAATGGTGTTCCTAAGTCTAAACTTATAAAAAATAAAATGTTAATGGGTATTAATATAAAAACGGGTTAGAAGGTTCCAAAAGTCATGGATCAAGCCAAATCTAATCTTAGCCACTGATTAGAGATTTAATCTCGGCCATTGATGGACAAACGAGAAAAGTATAAGAGGAGGCTTCAGGGTTAGTTGGAGAACACACCAGAGTGATCAATCATTCTATTCTCTAGAGCAAGGTTTGCCAAGAGAGATAGAAGTGATGAACATTGAGGGGTAGTGAATACATAGTAGAGAGGCAAAGTTGGTACCAGAGAGACAGCGCAAAGCCGGAAGAGGTTAACACCGAGGCAACTGGTTGCTACACAGAGGCAGTGAGGAGCTTTTGAGAGCTAGGAGAGGCCAGCCTGTGAGACACATAGGGTCTAGGGGCTAATGCAGAAGCTCCAAAGGCTTATACAAAAGCTAGAAGAGCTGAGGAAGGGCCAAGAGGTAGCGATGGAAGGATTTCATGGGAAAAGTTGGGTGTTGGTGAGTCAGATAGGGTGACACAGTCGCTATCAGAGTGACACAAAGCAGTGGGAGCTACAATTGTTGCTGTGGGATCATTCATCTAGTCATTAGTTAATCGAAATATTTGTCTCCGAGGAGAGGTACTACTGCCAAGGGCATTCTTTGTTGGGTGAGGCATTTTTGGCACCCTCGTTGTATTATGGAAACTGTATAATAATAAAAATCTCTGAATAGTTGTACTGGTTTTCCCAGATTGAGTTTTTCTGGGGACATTGGTCCAAAAATAACGATGTCACTTGTATTCTTGTTTTATTTCAGTTGATGATTTGTAGATGCTAATATTTTACTTGTATTTATTCTCATTATTTACATGTTAAATAACTTGTTAATAAATTAAGCAAGTAGGAAGAAATAAATCAGATAGTATAGGAAGAATTTGTAATGGATTAAACTTAGAAATTCCAACAATTAGGCCTAGGAATCCTTGTTGTTGAATGGCAGGATATACTGTAAAGCCTAGAGCTTGGTGTCTCAGATTAGGGCCTAGTGATCCCTATAGAAGACTGTGCATTGCGGTAAATCCTGAGAGACTTGAAGACAATAAAATTCCTCACGATGTAGGTGGAGAAATCCGGTGGAATCCATGCTAGTTTTCACTTACTAATTTGGTGGAGATCATGGTAAAGCCTATTATAACATGTTTATTTTGTTGTCCTAGTGATCTTATATGAATTAAGGTAAATCCAAGTTTCTATTGATGAGGGTGAGGTGGTTTAGCCTCGAGATTCCATGGTTGTTTCTTTTGGTTTGGGTCCCACATTCATGGTTGGAATATGGCATCGGGGTGAATGGCTAGAGAGAGAATTGGCTCAGCCATTCTATGGTTGTATGGAATGTGGTAGTCCCATCCTGGGTTGGATTTTGCATTCATTAATAAGATGTTCTCTCCTTGATATCTTATGTATAAATATATTCATTATATGTGGATTTTATGGTTGATGCATCCTTGATATTTCTATCATTGTTATGTCTATTATAGTCACATATTATTACAATGATGATGTATGGTTTCCCTCATGTTTTGATTGGTAAATGAAAGAAAAATGTATCTATTAACTAATAGACAATAATTCAACTAATGATATAAGGGAACAATGCTTCTTAGTGATTCTCAGATAAATATGAGACCACTTTGCTTAAAATTGTTGTTTATGCCTATAGATTACATATTTGAGATATGTTTTGATGAAATTTTCGTGATGGCTGTGGGGGTCCAGTCAAGCCTTTGCTCAAGTAATTGTATTTGTATCATTATTACCTTGTTATCTTTTTGTTATGAAGGTTTCATTTAATTCTAGTTAATGCCCTGAACTTTGGGCTTGAAAAATTGCCTCAAATCCCAGGGACATTGGCATAGCACTGAGCAAAACAATCCCTAGATTTTGGCATTCCATGTTGTGGGAGCATCCAGAGCCCTCTAAATGCTAGAATTCCCATATCATGGGAGAGTTTGGGGGTTAATTGGTCTAAACACTCAGTGGGACCAAGGGGTTGGTTGCAAGAAAGGTTGGGATGGTCCTTGGGAGTCCTATTGGTGATGTGGAAGGTTTTTATGTTGTTTTTCCATCGATTTCAATTCCTTAAGGTCACATAGGAGGTTCAATCCCATCATAGTAGCCTCTCATCACATTTTTACCCTGGTTGGCCCATTTCTTTGGTAGATTTGGGAGGAGGGTGTTACAGAAATTAAGAAAACAACATGATA
This sequence comes from Pinus taeda, assembly GCA_000404065.3. Taxonomy (NCBI): domain Eukaryota; kingdom Viridiplantae; phylum Streptophyta; class Pinopsida; order Pinales; family Pinaceae; genus Pinus; species Pinus taeda. Next base: position 174,227 of record APFE031711050.1, read on the forward strand.
GGAAATAAATATAATAATGACCACTCTTATTTTTTTCAAAGTGAAAATCATATAGAAGCATTTACGTTATGTGAACTCATAAATTCATACAATAAATAAATGACAAGGGTCAGTGCCTAGGTAAATACGGCCATTAACATATAACTAAGAAAAAACAATAGTTTCTTCCCATTGAACTCAAACTAGTGACTTTTAATGAGAGAAGACATGCAGAAAATAGAGCTCCTTCAAATTAGGAAAATTAAAACTTAAACCTCTTAATAGGCATGCATTGTGAGAAATTCGCATCATTTCTAAATTGGCAACAAGACTTAGAGGAATAGTGAACTGAATCAAACCAAGGAAGAAAGTCATAACCGACCTAGAATTCATCACAGTGAGGGTTGGTGCCGACTACGTATTTTGGTCCAAACACGAATGAACCAACACAAGAATACTTGAATTACTTGCATTATAGAGAAGACCGAATAAGACTCCTATAGAATGGAAATTAGTCTCGGAGGATGAATGTGTTATAGAAGCAAAACCATATTTTACCTAGGTTATGAAGTTGAGGTATGCTTCCATTAGTGCCTACATGACAAGGAAAAATATATTAGTTTCTGGAGAGAATATCTGAACAACTATATATGGTAGGGGTAATCTAGGGAATAAATACAAAACAAAAACTAACTGGGAAAAGGTTTTACCACTAGATGCATACCGTATCCCAAAATGAATGCGCACAATGAAAATTAAACTACGAAGAAAGGAGACAGGGGAGGGTCTAGTTACAAATCCTTATTCTACAGAATGTCAAAAAAATGTCTTTGTTTACAAAGGAAAACCTCCATAGTGCATCCAAAACATTTACTTGCCTTTCCTAGAATAGAATTACCAAATGTGACTGACTTGAGTTGTCCTATTGTTCTTGCACTAGAACAAGGACAGTAATGAGAAATCCATCATAGTAAGTGCAAGTGAAATAACTTAGAGATAGCAGAAAATTATTAAAAAAGTGGAACTCTCTGAGGTGTAATATGAAACAAACCTAAAATTGGTTGAATTATGGGTTTGGAAGGAAGAGGCCACACAATATTCAATAATGTTGGATGTGAAGTAACAAAGGGAGTGATGGAAGTAATAGATCTGGAAAACAATAAGTAATAAGTAGCACACATCGCTCAAATAGTGGTGGAACACATTAGAGGAAATTTTAGCCTAAAAGTGCCCATGAAATTTTCACGTAATTTCCTTGTCATATTATGTAAAGTGAGAAAAATCATTTAAATTTAAAAAGAGGTACATGTAAATATTTTGGAGGGTAAAGAAGAATTTTTTTTTTTTTTTAAATTGTATTTTTCGCTTATCTCCTTGTAGGTTTACTCAAATTTCAATTGTAGACACTTGTTAGATGCATAATTAAATTCCACATCCAATGAGTACCCATTATGTATACTTTTTAGAAGAACCACATTGATAAAAAATGAAGATATATTAAAAATGTGTGTTCAACACATTTTTTAATGTATCTTCAATTTTATCAATCTCGGTCTACTCAAAAGTATGCATAATGGGTACTCATTGGATGTGGAATTTAATTATGCATCGAACGAGTGTCTAAACTTGAAATTTGACTAAACCTATAAGGAGACAAGCCAAAAATACTATTAAAAAAATAGTTATCATCGTTTTCCTCCAAAATTCATAACTCTTATTTTATTTTTTTAACTATTATTTAATTATTTTCCTTTAGGTGCCACTTTTAGGCTAAAATTTTCTCAATGGGGACTGAATTTACCATTTGCAACACAAAAAAAAAAAAAAAAAATAAAAATTAAAATAAAAATGATACCAAATACCTATTACCTACAACACGGTGGAAGGGCAAAATGGTAACAAGAGCCAAGCTACATGTTGCCATGTCTGCTGAGAACCAATGAGAATCCATGTGCCAAAAGAGGTTGTGGAGAAAATATGCAAGGCCATCGAAGGCACAGAGCAGAAAGGGAATCGAGCAGAAAATTAGTCTATGGACTAATGTAGCAGAAAAGGGAATGGAGCATAAAATTATTACTAATGTAGAGTTGTGACAAATGGTATCAAAATCCAATTACACCATTGGGATTTAAGGCACCACCACAAGAAAAAGAAAAAGAAAAAAAGGATAAAGAATTATGTAGGTCTAAAAAATTGAAATAAGAATTAATCTTTAATTTTGCTTGAATTTCAAGGAAAAGAAAAACATGGATGAGGAGGCTCCAAACATTAATCAAGGTGAATATTTGTATTTCAAATTGGGAAATGGGTCAACCCCAACAACTGCATATTTCATGGACTAGAGATATGAAGCAAGAACTGACATATTTGAGGAGCAACAATGAGTGGCTACTACAGGGAATGGACCAAAAAATTTAGTCCATTAGTCCATTTTTTGCGAGAAGAATTGAACCTTGACCCTTGATTGGTTTCACTAATCCTGGATATTAACGCATTTTTAGTTCGAGGCATAGCTAGCCATGTGAAGTAGGAGACTTGGCTAGTGAAGATTGCTCAATGGAACTTTCATGGTAGAGGCAATTAGGTGTGATATACAATGTGTCGGGGTTTCTACAACAAGTCGATTCCAGAACTATAGGGAACATTTGAAATATTGCATATACTCTATGGAGATGTATACAACAAAATATATAACTTAATTAAGAACAATATCAACCCCTTAAAGAGGACCAACCTTGAGGACCCTTGCATATGCATGGTTAAAATAAATAAGTAGACTACCTTAGTTATATTTATACATACAAATATGGCATATAAATATAAACATTGAATGAACATATGCATAGGATTAGAGTATACCTATTTGTTTACTTCTTAAAATATTCCTGGAATGAAAAATTACAATCAAAGTTCAATAAGGTGTTTGAGGGCATGACCCAACTCTAACTCCCTCATAAAACACAATACCATATAGAGCGATAGGCATATTATAGGTGGGTATGAAGAAAAAAAATCATTGCATTCGGTAGTGGGATGCAGAGTTGCGATAGATGGTATCAGAGCCCAATTACACCACTAGGATTTAAGACAACACCAGAGGGGAAAAAGTAAAATTACAGAATATGTAGGTCTAAAAATTTTAAATAAGAACTAATCTTTGGTTTTGTTTGAATTGCAAGGAAAACAAAAACATGGCTAAGGAGGCTCTAACCATTATTGAAGGTGAATATTTGTATGTCAAATTGGGAAATGTGGCTACCCCAAAAACTTCCCAGTTCATGAAAGTGATTAGAAATATGTAGCAAGGACTTGCATATTGTGGAGCAGCAACGAGCGGCTATTAAATGCCACAAAGGAACAAGCAAGAATGATCGGAGGGCTGACTGAAAATTCTATCCATAAAATAGTGGAACCTGATATGGTGAAAGGAGCAAAAAGGGTGCACAGAATCAAATAAATCTAAAAGTGGGGAGGAGTCTGATAGAACACATCGTAGAACACAGAAGAAAAAGAAACAAATAGAATTGCAAGGGGAATTTAAGAAAATCAAGCCCCCCACTTTTGATTGGGGAAACGAGGAAGACACAAAAGCATTTAAAGGCTAATATGAATATGAGACTAATTTAAAGGCCAAGTAGGCCATTCACCAGCTACAAGGTAAGGTTGTTGTCTGGTGGGAGCAAGTGAAAAGTGTACATTTATTGGAGGAAAACACAATAACTTGGGAGGAATTATGGAAGCAGTTCAAGAACCACTATTTAAGTGAACATTATTATGATGACCTCACAAACGATTTCCATGAGTTAAGGTTGGGACAGTTAATCGTGGACAAATTTGTGGAAAATTTTACAAATTTTTTGCGGTATGTGCCTTACATCAAAGAAGAAAAAGCCAAGGTACAACGATTTGTAAATTGTTTGCCTACTACCTACAAGGAACAGATTGAGTTCGATAATCTGAAGACAATGGATCAAGTAGTACAAAAGGCAAAATTATGTTACCAACAATTTAAGAGTAAGGGAGAAGGCTCTAAGTTTTGGCAGAATAAGGATGGATCTAAACTTGTAAGTGGAGAAAAATCATATAAACTTGGCTATCTCAAAAAAATTGGAAAGGACCATCAATGGAAAAAGTTCAATAAGGGGGGTGTGTAAGTGTCGAAAGCTAACTTTGGTTGCTCCTAAATCCTGCGACGGCAATGGCTCTTCGCCTTACCCAGGTCTGCCAAGCCCACAATGATACCATAGGCTAGAAGACTAATTTTGCAGGATTCGTACTGGTCTTCTTTGCACTGATGAGAGTAAAGGTTTTAGGTTATTCGCTGCTGTTAGGGTTTTTTAGAAACTCAGAGGAGTGAATCTGGCCGAATTTGCTGCATATCGAGTTTATATAGGCAACAGATATAACTGATATTCTCCCGCTCGTATTAAAAGGGGTGGCTTTGCTTCAGAAATGCTTGTGGATCAGGCACCTCTACGATGAAGATCTTATTTTCTACCTATTCGAGAGGCTGCTGATGAGCCCCGATTGGGCAACTTATGCCTTGATCTGGGGTATGTTGTAAAGATCGAGCCCTGGATTGTTCGATTTAGACCTGCATACTAAAGTTCGACCCCCATGTTGGCCAGATCTGGGAGGCCAATCACTGCATAAGTTGTCTAGAGGTAAGCAACCGGCTCAGAGTAGAATCTCAAGGTTAGATATGGTGAATTCAAGATCTAGTTCCCCAGAGAAATCCCCCCCCTAATAGCCATGGCAGATCTGTTCTCGGATGCACAAGAGGCCCTGACACTATGTCTGGGCACTTTGACTCCTTTCAAATCCAAATTTCTCTACCTGCAGGCAGAACCATCCTGCAATGGGTCAGTTCTTTAGATTTGGTGTTAGATCTCAAGCTAGATCTAGATCAGCGGATTGGGATCCCTTCAGGCCTTTAGAGACTTCTCTTTCAAGGTAAACAACTTGAAGACCTTCTTCCCCTCTCTTCTTACAACATTTCCAGAAATAGCTCTTTGGTGTTATCCCTTTGTTTGATAGGAGGTGCAGCAGGACAGTCATCCTCTGCTCCTCCTTTCTCTTACAAAGAAGCAGTACACTGAGAATCCCAAACCCCCGGCAGGTCTTAAACCTAAGCCTTTTTTGGTTGACAAGATAGAGGAATTTCCCTCTATTGAAATCACCAATCAAGGTCCTGCAAACCTGCTCCAAGAATTTGCAGAAAGAGCCATTATTTGCAGATTTAACGGACTGTGGCCGCGATCTTAGGATCTCTATGCATGGATCCATGCAAACTGGACTCATCATTGCAAGATTATTTCTATTCAAAAGGATACTTCATTGTTCTATTTTATGACAGTAAGCATTATGAAAAGGCTTTAGAAGAGGGCCCTTGGTTCATGGGAACTGCAGGGCTCTTCTTGACTTCTTGGTTCCCAGATTTTGATCCAATAACTATTGTCATTACCAAGGCACCTGTATGGATCAGGCTTCCAAACTTACCTACCCACTTATGGCATGGTGCTGTCTTTGAAGCCATAGGCAACACCTTCGGTAGTTTCATTATGGGAGACTTCTAGCGGGAACATAAAGGTATCTACACATATGCCAGAATATGTGCGGAGTTAGATTTGAGCAAAGGACTTCCAGAACAAATAAATCTCAAGATAAACGACTATGTCTAGACCCAGACACTAGATTACGAAAATACTGCATTCTGTTGCCGCCATTGCCACCAATCAGGGCATCTGTAGAACACCTGCCCTTCTCTACAAGCAAAAAAGAATAAGGATAACCTCTCCAAGCCCAAGTCCAAATGATGGGCTCCTTGCTCTCCACCTCCAGTCGTGGATTCTGATTCCTCTAGCTCTGAAGATTAAGGTAGCGATACAGATTTGGATCAAGCCCCTCATTCTGTGGTCCCTTCCACCGATGGTCTGGCACATTTCTCCGATACAGTCATCGCCTAGAAACGTGCCCATTTGACCTCCTCCTCTGATTCAGAAAAGGAGGGCCCTCTAGTGGAGATCCCCAATCTTAAAGTTGTTATGGCTCATTCACCCCAGGATGGTTGGGTTGAAGTCAAAAAAAGGAAAGGGAAAAAGCTTTGTGTTGAGGCGTCTACCCATTCTAGGTAGAAGTCATTCTTTTTGCTTCCAGCCATATGTTGTAGCTTCTAGCTTGTTTCACTCCTTCTCCGGAACCAAGGTTGATAGTCCTATCATTTCCGGTCGTCGGTTTTCTGTTTCTCTTATTGTATAATCTTGTACCATATTTTTGATTAATAGAATTAGTCTAATTCAGAAAAGAAAAAAAAAAAAATAAATAAATAAAAAATAAAATAAATAAATAAATATATATATTCAATAAGGGGAACATGAATCAGCTGACCTAATCTCATGCTAGATCAAAACCGATGGATTTGAACAGCAAAAAATTTGGAGGAGTTAAAGAGAAATAACTACTAAACTGTTAGGGATGTGGTGAGCTAATTTATTGAGGGATTTCCAGCATAATCTCGATCTATTCATAATATCCAAGTTGTCTTTGAAGCCACCACAGTGATTGATATTTCCAGAAATATCCCTAGAATAAGCGCATCCTTGGATGATAGACAAGAAGAACATAAATCAACAATGATTGAGATTAAAGGTACTATTTCCAACCAACCTAGTTATGTTTTGATTTATCTAGGGGCTAGTTTAAGTTATATTGGACCATCGGTGGTAGAAAAATGTAAACTTAAAGCTAAAAAATATAAAATTTCCTGGTTGGTATAGTTAGTGACCGATACCAAGAGAAGGGTAACCAACCAAGTAAGGAAATTCCGTCTTAATCTAAATGTTTATTCCACAACATTGAACCAAAATGTACTCCCCCTAGGATCATATGATATACTAAAATGTATGGACTCGCTAGAAAGTAGGGAGGCATTATAAATTGTTTAGCAAAAATAGTGACTTGTGGGAATCAACAATGACAAACCCAAACAATTCAAGGCATACCAAAACCCATATCACTTAGACAAATTTCATATTTACAAATGAAAAAGAGTGCATAGAAGGGGTGTCAATTATTTATGGTTCATGTAGAAGCAGGTAAACAACAAGGTGAGGAGACAAAATTACGTATCCTACCTATTTTTAAGGAGTTTCGAGATGTCTTTCCAAAGGAGATTCCAAGTTTACCACCTCACAGAGATAAAGATTTTTCCATTTATTTGGTATCCGATGTAGTCTTAGTTTCTAGAGAACCATATCGAATGAGTCCACCTGAATTATTAGAGTTGAAGATGCAACAATAAGAATTGTTGGAAAAAGGGTATATTAGGCCTAGCGTGTCACCAAGTGGGGCACTTGTGTTATTTGTCAACAACAAATATGGAACATTTAGAAAGTGCATCGATTATCAACAACTAAACAACTTAACCATTAAAAATAAATATCCATTACCCCATATTGATTATCTGTTTGATCAAGTGAGGGGGGCAACTATTTTTGAAAAATTTGATTTAAAGACAAGATATCATCAATTGAGAATTAAAAGCTAGGATATCCATAAAACAACTTTCAGGACCAGGTATGGTCACTACGATTTTTTAGTGTTACCATTTTTCCTTACTAATGCCCCAACAAACGTTATGTGCTTGATAAACAATATATTCAGGAAATATTTAGATAAATTTGTGTTGGTATTTATTGACATCCTAGTATATTCTAGAAATGAAGAAGAACATAAGCGACACTTGAAATTAGTGTTGCAAACTTTAATAGAACATCAATTGTATGCCAAATCTAGCAAGTGTGAGTTCTACAAAACTAGAATACAGTATTTGGGTCACATCATTTCAAGGGAAGGGCTAGAAGTTGACCCTGAAAAGGTTAGAGCCATGGTCAATTGGCCCATCCCCAAGGATGTGTCTATTGTTTGATCATTTATTGGAATCACAAGATATTACCGTATATTTATAGAGGGATTCTTGAAATTGTCATATCCTATCACATCTTTACAAAAAAAGGGAGTAAAAATTGAATGAACTACTGAATGTCAGGAGAGTTTTGATAAAATGAAACGTCTACTCACAGTGGCCCCCATGTTAAGCAGATCCAAATAAATAATTTATAGTTTGTACCAATGCATGTATGGAAGGGCTAGGGGGAGTTTTGATGCAAGACAATTCAATAATATATTATGAATCTAGAAAGTTGAAAACATATGAGAGGAATTATGCTATATATGATTTAGAATTGATTTTTGTCATACAAGCTTTAAGGATTTGGAGTAACTATTTGTTAGGAAATAAATTCACTTTGGTAACCGACGATATCAACCTAAAATATCTTTTCAACCAACTCGATCTCAATGTCAAGCAAGTGAGATGGATGATGTTCCTTATTGAGTTTGAATGTAACATTAGAATATGCTTTGAGAAGGGAAAAAGATAGAATATGCTTTGAGAAGACATGCTTACACTGTAATGGAGGTGTGTGTTAATAGTATTAATATAGATTTTATGGAATAAATTAGGAATTCCACAACCAGTGACCTGATATACTTAGAAATTAAACAAAATTTCCAGCAAATTAATATTCTTAGTTATGCAGAAAAATTTGAAAAAATTCTTGATTTACAGGAAAAAAATTGTATGTTCCCAATGTACATGCCTTAAAACAAATGATATTTGATTAATATAGTGAGAAATCATATGCAGGACACCTTGAGTACCGAAATATGATCAAACATTAAGGAAAATTTTCTTTTGGCCAAGAATGAAGAAAGAGGTGGCTGAATATTTATCAAAATGTTTAGAGTGTCAACAAGTAAAGGTTAAACATAAACACCCTACTCAGTCACTGAATCCACTACCTAACCCTGAATGGAAGTGCGGAATAATTTCCTTAGATTTCAACACAGAATGACTGAATACAAAGAGACGACATGACTACAGTATGGTTGTGGTAGATACCGTAAGTAAGGTAGCTTGTTTCATACTAGAACAAACTACTTTTGGCACACCACAAATTGCTAATATTTTCATGAGAGATATTTTACGACTACCTGGGATAGCCAATATGATAGTATGGAAAAAGGATGCAAAATTCACCACAAAATTTTGGAAGGCATTGTTTGGGGGCATGGGAACTCAACTAAAATTTAGTACAACATATCATCCTCAAACGGATGGACAAACTAAGAAATCCAACTAGAATTTGCAGGACGTGTTGATAATTTATCCTCCATTCTGAGAATGTATGTTATGGGTAAACCCACAAAATTGGAGGATTTCTTGCATTTAGTCGATTTTTGCTACAAAAACAGTTATTAAACATCCATTAAAATGATCCCTTTTGAAGCCATGTATGGTAGAAAATTCCATACACATCTTAGTTGTAGTCAGTCAAAGGATAGGTAGATAGTGGGACTAGATGCCTTGCAGGAAATGGAAAGAATAGTGCGCAAGATTCAGTAGAACATTAAAACCACCCAAGACATAAAAGAAAGATATGCAGAGATATAAAGAACAAACAAGGCGTTTAAAATTGGAGATCATGTCTACTTAAGGGTGAAACTGGGAAAAAGTACTTTAAGAATGGGAATCTATAAAAAATTAGCGCCCCAATATTGTGGGCCATTAGAGATTTTAGACAGAGTTGGACCCGTAGCTTATCAATTAGCATTACCGAGTCATATTAAAGTTCATAATGTTTTTTATGTATCTTTACTTGAGAAATATGTACATGAAATATCTCACATAGTTGATTGGAAAATGCTACAGTCGGAACCCCAAGGAGACTTTCTCATAGAACCTCTCTGTATCCTAGGCCGAAGAGATTCCTTGCTCTATAATTGAGCCATCGTTTAGGCTAAAGTGAAATGGAAGCATTGTACTCCCGAAGGGGCTATATGGGAGCTGGAAGATGAAATGTAGAAAAATTATCCACCACTATTTTAGAAGGAAGTAATTGGAATATAAACATTGAGGATGGTGTGAATTAAGAAGGGGGAAGAATCTAATATCCCTCCATTTCTGTAATTTTGTTTTGTTTGGACCAAATTATATTATAAAGAATGGTGGAAAAGCCATGAAGTTAACTGAAATGTTCATGTAAATAAATATGTTTATTAATAAATAAATGGGATTGAACACACCTAGGAATGAGACACTTGAATATGAAATTCTTGCTTTAGATAACCCTTAAATGATAAATGTTCTAGAAAAAGTTCTAGATAATATTTAATGGATAGGAGATAAAATACATTACATCACTTAGCAAGGGGGAAGGATGCTAAGCTTAGATCATAACAAAGCATTTCAGAAGAAAAAAGTGGGCTTTTAAGGAAACGCCTAGGCAAGTAGACCTTGAGGACCACATAAGCGGGACGTCGTTAAAGAAAACATCAATCATGGAAGAAAGGTATGAAATACCTACTGAAGGGATCAATAGAGGTTGTTGATACCCTAACATGTGAATCTTAGCTTGGGGGAGAACTAGAGGATTTCAGTTCTAGGTTGGGGGTCAAGGTGTGAAGTTTCCAAGTGTTGTCTCATTGATGATATTAGTCAAACTATATGTTGAATTAATTCCTTAGTGTGAAACATTGTATGCAAATGCTATACACTAGAATAAGTTTTAGTAACACATTTATATGTATCACAAATTTGAATATAATGTGCTCAATGATACTAATTCTAATAATTTTATGATATTTTATGATCTTAAATTATTAGAAATTTTATTGTGCTTTGTAATACTAATTCTAAAAATTTTACGATATTGTGTGATCTTAAATTCTAAGAAATTTTATTGTGCTATGTAATAATAATTCTAGAAATTTTGCGATATTATGTGATCTTAAATGCTGAGAATTTTATGGTATTCTATAATTTTAATTCTAGAGTTAGATTTGTTGGGGAATGGTATATATTGTTAAGATGTATGTATTATGTAATGTGAATGTTGTTAGTGTGGAACTAATTTATTTGCACGGTGCATGGATTGCATGGATATGTTATCAGTGTTTCTATTTATTGTACACCAACATAATTTACAAAACAATTGATTAGGTGAGATAGCTTAAGAAGGTTAGGTGGTGAAAGATAAAATATTAATTAGTAGTAATTCTACCAAAATCAATTTGGGAAAATGATATAGGAAATAATTTTCTTATAAGCTCCCAAGATCGATTGTTTAGACTCTAGAAAATTTCTCACCATAGGAGATACAGGGCCAACCAAAGAAAACAATAATAATTTACTCACATAACTGTTTAGTCTAACAAAGTATATCAGTAGTTAAAATCATAAATTGCATATAGCGATATTAATTACTTTTCTACAATAAAACTCTCGCATGAACTATATAAACAAAAACAATAAGTACAAATACAACAATTGAAACTATAAGATATAGATAGATTTTCTAACCCCATCTTTAAATCCTCATTTGAGCATATGTAAATAGGAAGGAAATTAGATTGGGAAACCACTATATCCATGTCAATCATCTCCAATATGGAAAATGAAAATTTAATCCAACTATTACAATAGAAGAGGAAAAGAAGAATTTACATTAAAATACATACAAATGTAGTTCCCCCAACCAAAAACGAAACATTAGATCTTCACAAGGAAGAGACTGAAATTATGAAAACTTCATAATTGGAAATAAATATAATAATGACCATTGTTATTTTTTTCAAAGTGAAAACCATACATAAGTATTTACATTATCTGAACCCGTAACTTCATACATTAAGTAAATGACAAGGGTTTGTGCCCAGGTAATCAGGGCCTTTAACATATAACTTAAAAGAAAAATGGTCTGGTCCCATTGGACTCGAATTAGTGACCTTTAATGAGAGAAGTCATGTAGAAAATAGAACTCCTTCAAATTAGGAAAACTAATAGTTAAAATGCCTAAGAGGCATGCAATGTGAGCAACTCACATCAATTCTAAATTGTCAAGGAGACTTAGAGGAATAGTGAACAAAATCGAACTCAGGAAGGAAGACATAACTGACGTGGGATTCATCATAGTGAGGTTCAGTTTCGACTAAGTATTTTTGGTTCAAACACAAATGAGCTAACACAAGAATACTTTAATTATCTACATTACGAAGAATGCAAAATAATATTCCTTTAGAATGGAAATGTGTCTCATGGAAGAGAGGTTGCAACCATCCTAGAGGTAGAAGATGGGCTCAAATACTACATTTGAACCTCTCCATTGGAAATTTTTATGGAAGAGCTTTCCAACGGTGTGTACAAATATAAAAATGGACTCCTGGATCAGAAGATATGGTCTTCCAACATTCAGGGACTTGGAATCCTAAGAAGGTTGAAATATCAGAGGTTGAAGCCTTTCGAGACCTGATATCAAGACATCAGAGATTGGAATATCAGAGCATCAAAGCAAATGATATCAAAGGCTCGGTTATCGGGATATTGGAGGTCATCAGAATATCGGAGGTCCAAGACATAGAAATATTAGAACTTCCTAATAGAGGTATTTTATGAAGTTATGATATCTAGCAAGGTCAATAGTGGTAAAATCGTTGAGGAATGTCGAGAAAGTTAACTAAGGAATTGTTGTAAAGTCAAGGGTGATCAGGACTCTTTCTCTCTCCTCCTATAGGAGAGATGAAAACATGTGAGTGGGTCCGAGAAAGTGAAATGGGTAGTGATGTCAGCATATTGAAGGACAAAATATAAAGGTATAGGAATATTGTAACTCTTATGAAAATGGTGGTGAATAAGTTATGATACAAGGGGCTTAGATATTTCCAAGCACATGGCCATATGGAGCTTAAGGGGATGAAGGGCTGAATAAGGGATCTAATGATATCAAACTAAGTAATATCGTAATTTTTTGTTTGTTAAAGGTATTCTATAGAAGGGCTTCACTACAACACTAAGCTAACTGTCACATGTCTCATTTCCATGAGCAAGGAAATGCCAAAGGAGATAAAGAAAAACGGGTCCAAGGATATCGAGAGTGCAATAGCATAACTTTCCACCTGTGTAAGTTACGATATGATGTGTTCTGATGAGGCAGTATAGTGAGTTTAACAAATGTATGAGTCGGTAGCTAAAGAAGTGAATGCGGGAACAACAAAGTTGGTTGTTGAAGTTGGTTAGGCCCGAAGAAGACACTGAAGCAAGGAAACGAGGACAACATTTGACAAAGATGAATTTTTGGGAATGAAGGAAGCAATTGGGTGCTTCACATGGACATTTTGGAGTGTTAAATGAGGATTAGAGTAGCCATCCTTGTGGACTGTCAATATATGTTTAGCAATACATAAGAATGGGAGTCTGGGAGGAGTGTTCAAGATGCCTAAGAATTAAATTTTCGACATGGAAATTTATGTAGATAGTTAGTGAAGAACTTAGAGGTCCATCTCTTTGTTTAATGCTATGAGAGGGTTCAATCAAAAGATGCGACAACAGCCTATGCAGTCATGTCAAATTTCACTTGGGAAGTATGGGCGCAGGAAGCAAAGACAACTTTGAGCATTGTGCATCTATGGATCAAAACTATCTATTTCCATTGATAAATTGGGTAGGTGGAGTTGAGCATATTGTCAAAGTGTTGAGTAGTGAGAGTTGTATGTCCATGTAGACAAAGAGTTCTAAGCACTAAGAGCAGTGAGAGAGTGTTGGTGCAGCATGAGAAGTGTTGTTGCTGTGAGAAGAACAGTGAGGGAAGAGTTGAAGAGTGTGCAGTAGAGTGATTGCTACGCAAAAACAATGTGAGCTAAGTTAAAGTGGGGATAGGAAAGAGCATGTGTCAGAGATGGCAGAGTGATGAGGATATGCCCCTATGAATAGTCAGCAAAGAGAAGTTGCATGAGACTAAAGGGACTCTGTGGAACAGTTGAAGACTAAGAGCAGAAGTTGATTCTGCAACCAACATTTTTTTGTATTTTACTCATAACGTACATTCCTTTGTTTTCAGTTTGAAAATTGTATGAAATAGTAGAACAGTGGTAAGATCAGGTTGGTTCTTGCATTCAAAAGAGGTCGGTGCCTCTTGAAAAGTTGGTGCTTGCTAACCAAAGGGGTCATTGCCTCTTGTGAGTGGGTGCTCACAAACAAACAGACGTAATTAAGTATATATGCTTAATTTACATCATAAACAAACAACAATTTGGTGGTTTTCTCGTTCGGGTTTCCACGTCAAAAACATTGTGTCAAATGTATGTGTTTCTCATGTGATTGGTTGTATGAACATGAATGTTTAGCATTGTTTCTCACTTCCTTTACGAATGAATTCACTCAAATGTAAGAGATTATAAAAATAGTATTGTAAGCATATTAGAAAAGAATTTAGAATCTCACTTTTACTCATTCACTCCTCTCTCAATAATTCCTTATTCCAGCAAATAACATGGATTTCTAACACTGTATGACCAAAAACCATAGCTCATGTTCATATAAGAGAGAGGGAATAATTACTTTTGAGATAACTTTCAACCTTTTATTAGGGACTACCAATAAGAATATTTTAGAATATTGTGTGAAGGTTAAATCATTAACATTCACCTAATCTTATTAATGATTAAATTAAAATTCTTTACACCTTATTCCAAAATAAAGACACCTATCAACCTAAAGAAAAATTTTAAAGAAGAAAAATAATAGTTTGATTTAAGGTTTTTTGTTATGGTCCTTTTTTTGGTTTATATTCCAATAAATTTTGTAGCCAAATGATCTATGAAAGAATTTCATTGGAAAAAGGAAACTTTATAATAAAGTTTTAGGTAAACAATAATTTATTTCATAAAAAAAATTATAACCACTCTTTGCATTGCAATATAATATTTACATCAGATAATTCAAATTATTATCTTTGGTGTATGCCTTCAGAAACTAGACCATAGCGGTGAAGAAATTTTTTAAAAACTAAAAAAATTAAATGTGTATCAAAGATTAATAGAAAATAAATCTACATGTTTCCCCCTCATGGAGAAACTAGCAACAAGATACAAAATTAGTAGTCTTATTGAATTGCAAGGTCTGAGCCAACAAAATAATTAAACTAAGCATAGAGTTAAAGTAAAACATAACTATAGCCCTAAGGTCTTACTTGAGAAGCCATAGCTAAGATGAAATGGGAAGGGAATGAAAAAGAAACATCCAAGTTCATAGGTTGTTCCTTAAACTTGGATGGCAGAGGAACTAGAGGGAAAGATAAAAAACCCATGTTAGTTGGTCTTCCATGTCAACATAAATTTATATGTGTAAAGACCATACTCATAAATCCATTTATATTTATGTATTTAAGAACAATCATCAGTGTAAACTCATATATCATCAAAGTTTAACGAATAGAGACTCAATACTACATTTTAGATTTCAGTGGTACTTTTGTAATTGTGTTGGTGAAAGAAAAATTATTCTTAAGTGAACTATGGATGAGTTGGAATGGGTGCATGATCATGTGGTCATTACACGTGCTGGTTTATCTGAAAATTATCATAGGTGTAGGTTAGATTCAATAAAAATAGTAGGGAAAGATCATTGGAACCATGGATAAAGGACAACTAGTGATTAAAATACTATTTTATTGAACAAGTCCACCCTTAGGCTAAGGAATTAAAAAAACTATAACATATGGAGAAAGTAAAAGGAATACATATATTCCCTCTAGAGAAAAAGACATAAATCACAACAAACTAGGATAGAAAACACAGGTTAAGGAGCCTAACGAGGGTTTACCATATAAATATAGTACATGGTTCAACAACAGAAGGCAATGTTATGCTTTGGATTGGGTGAAAGGATATCTTAGAACTCCAAGGAACCAAGTGGTAAGGAAAACGAATATATATATATTTGGAGTCCTTGGTTAAGGAGCTGAGAATCGTTCATGAATTAAGAAGGGAAGAAGGAGTTGTAAAAAAACATAAATGATTAAGAGGGAATATAACTAATTTAAGGAGAGAGCTAGTAATGTTACAATGGTTCTTGCAAGAGATGTGAGCATCGACAAAGTGGACAACCTCTCTTCCAGGGCAATGGTCGGTGAGTGAGAGTATAGGGTTATGAATAGGGTGCAATGGTTGGAATGAACTAAGGACTGATGGAAGCCAATATTTGGGTATAACCCAAATTTTCATATGTTAATTAATAACTACGTATGTTTCTAATTTCTCGCGGAGGAAAATTTACAAAACATTTTGGATACTTCTTTCGTGATGGGCTTAGGGTCTCTTGTTCTAAGTAGATGCCATAAGAAATTAAAAATTTTGAAGGAAAAAGGAAAATTATATACATTTGCTTACGTATTCTTAGATTTCCTTTGGTTATGTGGTCAAAGAAAATTTTCTTGATGTTGCAAATGATGTTAGAAATTTCATATACTTAAAATATTCTAGTTTATTTGAAGTAGAAAAAGGGTGGAAAAAATAATTGTTGAACTAGGTATATGAATTGAGATACGTGCAAAGATTGAGATTCAGTAGGGAGAACTACTAGTTTTTTATTTGAATTGGATCATTATATTTTTTTCATCAATCTTGATGCATTTGGGGTGGAAAAAGTGGAGGAACTACCTCACGGTACCGTTTTTAGTGGTGGGACCCAATTTGGTGAAAGAGGGTCTAAATCCTTGTGGGAGCGTTTGGAGGCATCAATTGACATTTATTGGTAGAAAAAATAGTTTTCTTTAGCGTGACACATTTTCATGTTATTATACACACATAAACCTTTCTAACGACATAAGAATGACATCAATCAGAGTATGTATGCAAAAGTTATGCCACTCAGAAGTTGACCTTCCTGATTTCACACCTATAGTTCGCGAGGATACCGCATCAACCCCAATTATTCGTGGAAAACCTGCTAGCTATGTTTTTGTGATGTAAATTACCCTAGGAGAGTCTAGTTTTTAACTCTAGTTAAGAGTTGATGTAGACAAACTTAACCACTAGCAGGCTATCATGTTGTGTTATAACAGGGTCACTAGGACGAAGAGACATTCCATTCTTTTAAGAGACTTTTGTTGCATAACTAAGAAACGATAGCAAGGAGAGATAGGAGGTAGAGCACAAAGAAAGGATTTGTGCACTGTAGCATCCCACGAGCCATAGGCATTACTTCTTTGTACCTGCATCCATATTTCTAGATAGAGAAAGAAAGTAAAGTGGCCTCACCTTCTAGCATGATTTTTAACTGAAAGATTTTCCAAGAGAGCATATGTTGTGTCTTGTGTGTGGGTGTGCTTATTTTTTTGTTCTCTACTTTTTTTGCATAATTTGCATTTGCATGCATGTACTAATTACAGTTAAATCCATAGATATTAAAGTTTAATAAACTATAATAGTGGAAAATTTTAAGAGTTTTAATATAACATTATTGGATTTGTTGTGACGAACTATCCAGTAGATTATCCACGGAAGTTTACAGATCAATTTCACAGAGACTATATAATTGGAGGGTTTCATTTAGTTGTTTTTACTATCATGAAGTTGGTCATATGAAGCAGGAATGTCCCAAATTAACAAGGTTTTTTTTGGATCAAAATAGAGAACAAATTATAAATATATGATTCAAAACGAGAAGGAGAACGATGGATATGTTAAAGTATTTGGACCTATTGCAGAAGGAAATGATATATTCAATGCTCCTAACTTATTACAAAATCCGACAATGGATAGCACATTTGTGGGTAAGTTAAAATACTTATTTCTGAATCTTAATAGTTCTCTCAATGTGAATGAAAAATATCTTAGCTCCTATGAAGATAAATATTCAAATATTGATAAAATGTCAAAAAATATTTTGCATATAGATTTGGTTTGAGGTTTTGAGACTGTAATTGAAAACCCCTCACCTGAAATATTGAATGATTGATATGAAAAAACTTCTAAGACTATAAATACTAAAAAAGTTATTACAAACTTAATATTTATTTAGAATATATATCCTATTCGAGGTAAGGACTTATATGGAGATACGAAGATCATACAGTCTAACAGTAAGTCTTGTTCCATAGACAAGTTTGAAAAAAATATAGGATTTCAACAAAATTTTTAACGTTGCAAACTTACAAGTAGTATTGGGAGTAAGAAATTACTCCATAATTATTCTGAAGATGATGGGAATGATTTAGATACTCTTATTTTTGTTCCTTTGAGAAAACCGTATTCTCCTTAGCTAGTGGAATATTCAGAAGGGATTACAAATTTGAGATTGGTTGTTAATTCAATTGTTCCTTCATTTAATAATGTTTTGAGGAAAAATCCTCTGCAAATTTATTCTAATGCGGGGAAGGTTTTATGAGATAAATATTTTTGGAAAGCCATGGTTCATTAGGGGTGGAATGTTTGGAGATGGAAGCTCTAACTATTGATAGAAGTAATTTCACTATTCCTAAGAAAAAAAGAAAAGGAAAAGGAATGCGTGGTAAATTGGGGATTGTAAAGCTTAGACTATTGATTTCTAGATTATGTGATAAGGATTCTTATAAGAGTAGTATAGGTTGTTCACCTAGATAATCAAACATACCAACTTATGATTTTGAAAATACAGCCCCTAGAGTGGGTGAGCCCTTAGAAATTATTTATAAATGATAATTCTGACCTTAAATATTATGGGGTTTGGGGGAGCCCCTACAATACAATCCTTGAAGAGGGTTTTTGATTCAATTAAGCTTGATATTATACTAGTTCAAGGGACTATGCTATTGGGCCAAAAAGTTAGAGATATTTTTCTTGAGATTCTTCCAAGTTGGGAATGTTGTTCTATTGACTCTAATGGACTATTTAGGGTTTTATTATTAGCATGGAATTCATTGATCATTAACGTCTTCCCTTATTACATAGGTTCTAGAATCATGTTTGAAGGATATATTAGAGGTGATGATCATCATATAATGATTGTGAACTATTATAGCCCATATAATGATAAAGTAATATTCTAGGAAGGGATGGTTGAGGATGCTTTACTCAAGGAAGATTCCCTTATTAGTGGAGTGGTTTTAAATCCTACACTTTATGCCAATGATGTTTGGGGTAAGAAAGTTAGATTGGATCCTATGGTTGACTACTATTCTCTATTATTTCAAGAGGTGGGTTTAGCAAATATTGTTCTTGTACCATCAATTCCTACATGGAGGAATGAAAAGGTTGGTATTAATGGGGTTTCAAAAAGACTTGATAGATTTTAATGGTGGAAAAGGTGATCATTTTTGTTAATATGTACCACTCCTCAGTGGTAAATGTTGGTATCTCTGAGAACATGCAATGTTGTTTATAATTGGAGTTCAAAGATTCTTATTGAAATTTCCTTTCAAATTTAGCCATTCTTGGTAAGAGGAAAATAGATTTTGTGGATTTGGTTAGAGAAAAGTGGAGGATAGGATTAAGATAGATTATGCAATGGAAATATTAGTATACAATATTAAATATATTAGGAATGAAGTGATAAGCTGGGAGAATACACTAGTACAAAATGAGCAATTAGTGACTACATGACTAAAAAGGTTAGTCACCACAATTATTTCAAGTGAATTACTACTAAATTTGAGAAATTTTAGGTGACCCAACAAAAAATGACTAACTTAAATAACTAATTTAGTCTAGGGATAGAATATACAACTAGATAATAAGTGACCCGACTAAAAGAAACTAACTTAAATGACGAATTTAGTCTAGGACTAAAATATATGACTAGATAATAAGTGACCAATTTAAAAATGATTAACATAAAATAACAATATAGTCCAAGAATAAAAATATGACCAACTAGCAAGTACAAAAAGTATATGAATTAGTTATTCTAGTTATTTATAATTGTGTCACTCTGGAAATGGAAAATTGCAATTTGATACTAAAGTGTTACATTTCACTAATTTTTAACACTGCAAATGGATTTAGAGACATCTGAATCCATCTATAGTGTTAAAATTTAGAGACAAAGGGGTCTTGGAATCCATATAAAGTGTTAAAATGTATAGGCCCCTTTAAGGGCGTCTCTAAATCTATTTGAAATGTTAAAATTTAGGTAGATGTATTCAACGACCCCTTAAAGGGTTCTATGGATCCATCTATAATGCTAAAATTATAACAATTTTATACAATATACAATATAAGTTTACAATGTATAATATTTTTTTATACACCCTTTGGAAGGAGGAACAAGAAGAGAGTTTGAAACTACTATAAAAGGGTTTTAAGGGTTAATAAGAATTTGTTCCTCACATCTTAAAGAGACAACACACTATTTGTTGTGTAATTTGTGGTGTTGTTACATAGCATGGTTGATTATTGCACTAAATTCATAGAGAGTGATTTTATTAATTTCAATTCAAAGTATGTTGATTTAAACTTGGTCAATTAATATAAATCTAGATTAATCTAAAGCCAAATACATGCATTACATAAATATGTACAAAGTCTAATAGTGCATTCAGATTTTTAGAATGTGCACACATTATAATTATTAGAAAACCATACATACTAACAATTATTGTGGCTCTTTATGTAGAATAACATTTCATGGCTCCCATATCCAAGTTGAAATCTAAATATCCCTTAAAAAGTATATATGTGGTTGTTTGAGAGTTACTTCATGTTTGAGGTACCTAAGCTAGTTTTGGGTAGGAAGTGGAATTTAAGTGCAACACATGTGATACCAGTGGTTTGTGGTCATGCTTAACTAGTAAGGTCACATTGAATATGCTTGGTGAGCATGTTTCTTGAGTGGTATTGGAAACTCAAGTGCAATAAAAATTCTATCCCCATGACAAATGGTTTTAAATCCATGTTTGAATGAAAAATTATGGAATTGTTTTTCACTATCCACACCCATTTAATTGGAGAAGCTAATGGGTATTTATTGATGAGGATGTTAAAATTAAAGTTGGGGAGAATGTAATTACCTTCCTCGAGGTGCCACTGGAAACTTTATTCTATATAACATGTTAAGCAAACATTATAAAGGGTGTGTGACTAGTTTATATGTTTCTTAGCCTTGATGACCAACTTACACTTATCCTTGACACATTTAGGCTGATGTACTAGTTTGGTGTGGACTAGGAGGATGAAGGATGTCTAGCCTAAGAAGGATGGATGATCAATAAAATGTTCTAACAGAAATTCACCAAAGCATAACACGATTTGGAAATGTGTTTGATAGTGTGTTAGCCATGGCCAGGAAACATCGTTGATGAGTGTAATGAAGGTAAGAGGAAGTCTATTGCCACTAGGTACATAAACTTTAGATAATTACAATACTTTGTTCTAGATGGAGACAACATAGTCTTACACTAGGTGGTTAGTTATTCAAGTGTGGTTGCTTGAGGGAGGAAGTGAAAGGTTGCTTATGTGTGAGGGGTGATGACACAACATCACCTATAATGAAACAAGCACTACAACATTTCCTATATTTTAAGGTCCCTAACTTGGGCTTGGTTAGGATATGTTGGCTAGGCATAGTTTGAGTGATAAAAAAGGTTGATGGTCATGCACAACTAGTAATATCATGTCAATGCCATAAAACAACTAGGATTCTTGAGTGGTATTAGATGCTTAACTGGATTGAAAAGTTTACCCTCATGAAAAATGGCTTTAACACCACGTTTAAACACAAATATTACAAAGTGTATCATCACCATCAATGTCCTGTCCATTAGAGAAGCCAATGGAGCCATGTTAATGAATATGTCAACAGTTAAAGTGGGGGGAGAATGCAAGGGTATTACTTGAGGTTCCATTATAAATGGCACAATGGATGGCATGTTGGGTAAACATGACTAAGAGTCGACAATGAGTTTATATGTTTGGTATAATTTGTGAGTGACTTAGGTTGTTTCATGACACAATTAGGATGGTGTACTAGTTTGGTGTGGACTAGGAAATCCCCTTAGCAAGGGTTGGTCATTGACAAAGCATTGTAACACAATATTAGGGGAGGATGATGTAAATTGGAAATGTGTTGAATAATGTGTTAGCCATGGAAAGGAAACATCATTCTTTAGTGAAACATAAGTGGAATCTTATTTCCATTATGTCCATGACCATTGAGGACTACAACGGTTTGGCCTTGATGGAGACAACAAAATTCTATATTGGATGGTTAGTTGTTCAAGAGTGATTGGCCTAAAGGAGATGCTATAGTGTTGCCTATGGTTGGGTGGTGATGATGTAGCATTACTTACCACTAAATGGACATTTAAACATTTTTTATAATTTAAGGTGCTTCCCTTGGCTTCAATTAAAACATGTTGGTTAAGCATAGATCATTATGCCTAGCTACAAAAGTCTATCAATGCTATGCAATACTAAATTTTTATAATTATATAGGAATGTTTTAAAATAAAATTAAAATTTTAACACTGGGACACCTCTCTCTTAGACTCTTATTTGTCTTCTTCTTCTGTTTTCTTTTTAAAAAATCATAACTTAGTTTTATTTTCACTCTAAAAGATATTTGCATCTCAAGATATTGGATCCCTCTTGGTGCTTGGTAGATCTAGAGTTAAAATGGATCTAGGGTAGTTTAATTATTAATTACAACTAATTATAAATTTAATTTAAGTTGGGTGGAAAACACGTAAGAAATAAGTGCTTTAAGAAGAAAAAATAACGGAGTAGTAGCATATGTGTTATTCCTAGCTCTTATCATTGTGGTGGAACAAGGAGCTGTGACCAAAACCCTACTTATAAAATTTATCCAGGTTTTTCCAGAAATATATACCTATTGGTTCCACATTTTCTCCATTGAGGTCGTCTTCCCCGAGGACCTAGCAGGCAAAAGGGATTTGGGGAACAATAAACATAATCAGAAATGTTACATAGGACCAACAATCAATGTGTACTTTGCAGTGTGAACCCTCATGCCATGTAACCCCTACAACTGTTTCTATCAAGAAGTCAACAATAATAAGAATTGCTCTTATATTTGTCTATTTGTCTTGATTATTCGCACTCACAACTAGCAGTTGTGCCAAGATGTTCAAGGAATACATATTCGTTCAAATTCGTTCCTGATCATTTGCTCCATCCAATATTTAATGGAATTTTATGCCATGCAAGAAGATTTTGTCATGGAATCTTGTTACTATAATCTTGTCTGAGATGATTGGAGGCTCCTGCACCAGTATCGCTCGAACCACCCCATTTCTCCTCACCATCTGCAATACCTTGGGGTTCTTGTACATTGATAACGATAAAAAACATTGTAACCTTGAAAACATCAAGAAACAACAAGGTTACAACTATTAAAATTCTAATGATGGTTGAAGACATGTCATTGCTCTATTGAAACTCTGTGAGTTGGAATTAGACACTACAAAGATTGTACTTGTCTCTTTCCAAATAGTGCAACATTAAATCTTCCCAATCCACATGGATCTACTAATTTTCAGAATGCATTGTGGTCTTAAGCGACATAATCTCCAAAGAACAATAGTCCTAGAGTACTTGAGATGCACCCATAGAGGAAACAAAGTGGAAAAGGGAAGGATTGAGACTGCATGCAAAGAAGGACTCTCCTCGATATGCAACACACTTGAGAATTCAATTAAATAGATAAATATCATGTGTTTTTGATGCCTACTAACCTTGGTTTTTGATGCATTCATGAATGTTGGTTTCACTTCATTCCAATCCCATGCTTTTGAAGTTGAACTCAATGTTATTTCCACATAATTTTGTGTGGAGAAAGCCATCTAGAATGTTATGTTTCCTACGATCGAATGATATGAAGGACCATATGTGATCAGAGACATAAGCCTTGAAGATTATGAATGAAAGATCAAACAATTCTTCACTGAGCACCTCCTTGCCCAGCAAGAGATTTGATTTTTTCTGGAAGGAAGAGGTTACATCAACATCCAAAGCAACGATGAAAAATGGATACACTTCAGCATAAAGAAAGGGCATCTCATAGTCCTCCTTTCGGTGATGTACCATCGTTTTACCCCCGATACCACCAATTATGTCAAGGTGATGAGGTTATTCACGTGGTTTCCCTACTGGATGCAACATCAATGACCTGTTGATGACACGGAAGCCATGAATAATTACCTTGCAAAGGTATTGAACAACCCTATGGTTGTAGTGCAAAGAACCATTTGATTAAATAATCCATTTGTACTATCATTTTCATTTGAAAAAAAAAAACATTCATTTGTCCCCACACTTTTTGTTTTTCCAATTCTTTTGTGTACATGCATTGCCAAGGTTTGAAGCCATTTCATTATTTAATGCTTTAGAATAACGTAGACAATAATTATTTATTTAGGATTGTGTTTTGTGTGTAGTTCTTTGAAGAAGGAAGAAAATCTCTGCTATAAGGAAGAGGAGAGGTGTCTCGAAGAAGAGGAGAGGGAGAAGGTAAATGGTTGTATTTTTCAATTTTTTTTAGATCTTCAATGTTGATATCTATTTCACTTAATTAGGACAATTTGTCATAATTATAATTTGTTATTCAAGTTTACTTTGACATTTATTGGAAAATGATCTCCACGACAATTTAATACTTATTGGTTTTAAGCCCCAAGGGTTAGCTCAATTGGTAAAATAAGTGCCTTGCCATTCAGGAGGTCACAGGGTCAATTCTCCCCAAAGCCCTTGGGGTTAGGCCAAGCTATTGGCCATGGGGCTTGATACCCTTGATCAAGCTCAGATATTTCCATGGATTTAGTGGCCACCCAGTGACCATGGGTGTTCGTGAACCACATGTGAAAAAATGCTTATTGGTTCTAACTACTGCAAACTTCATTTTCAGGTATTGGTTGTAAGTAATATCGATGTTCCAAGGTCAAAGGCAGTGGCTTTCTAGGCCAACCACAAATCTTCAATTCTTGCAGAAGCATGAATAAGAATTCGGTGCTAGGTGCAGGTCCAGGTCTTGGTGATTTTTAATGTTCCTTCTTGTGACAACTTAGCTAAAGTGCTCGTGATTAATTGTTTCTCCTCGAGGGTGTTTCCTACCTATGAAAGTTGTTTTCTTGTGGTGCCTAGTACTGCAGACCCATTGAAATGCTTTTGAAGTTTAACAGGACCTCTTTTAAAAAAATGTTGATATTAATTTATAGTTCCTTATGTAATTTGCCATGGTGAAGTAGATTTCCTTAATTAGAGTTTATATGTTGTAATAATATCTTTATGAATGTAGGGGTTTAAGATGCCACTAATTTCATTATGAATACAGGCTATATTTCCATCTACATTGGCCACATAAACACTTAAGCACCAAAGCATGGAAGATGACAAGGTGAACATGGATCCTATGGTTGGTACCCGATTCTTTTAGTTTAGTTATTTCATCTTACTTATTTTAGAAGAGGAGAATATCTTCATAAATAAACATTTTAACAGTCAAAAAATGAAGAAGATATAAAAATTGATGTTATATTTTGAATAAATTAGAAATAGTAGAGAATCCAGGCACATATCCAATCATCCAATGATTGGATTTATTATTTTTTCTCTTGTTCCCTTAGTTATTTCTTATCCTTAATTATTACTAAATAGTCTCTTTTTTTCCTTGATACAAAAAAAAAATCACTCCAAGGATTGATAGAGGCAGAAATATTTTCTCTTCAAGGATTCATAGAGACAGACATATGCTTGCAGATATTATGCACAAAGTATAATCCTTGAAGCTTGTTCCATCAATATTTTATTTTTTTTACAATGCATAAAAATATGTATTACCATCAGGAATTATAGCTTGGATCCTTTGTCCATAGTGGGTGCCCTTATATTGCAATAATGTACATCATTAGTTCATTAGACTATCAACCATGTCTGTTTACCATGTTCTAGATGTAAAATGTTATCACTGTATAACAACCTAGGTTTCCTATATTTCTAGTTACGTAGTTATCTAACCTCTTTAGCATTTGATGTCTGAATTGACACATATTGAGACAAATGGGATAAAATATGAACAAAGAGGGGAAGATAACTTTATACAAATACTCTTACACCATCAAAATGAAACTTACAAGAAATGTTGTTCGAGTTATCCTTTGTAAGTAGTCATTCAGCCTTGTCCCTTTTTAACACCACTATTTTTGAGACACTTAATGATCACTACTTCAGTTGCCAATAGCTTGAATTTATTAGTTGAAACTATTATCACATATAAATTCCCTTCCAGATCTTCGACTTGTGTATCTCTTTCTGGTATAAGTCTTGCAACTAGCAATTGTTTTTTGCTCAAAAGAAATATTTGAGAAGGACATAATCATATATCTTAGCTATGGTATCTCACCCTTGAATCCACCAAGGTGATACACCATATCTTCACTTAAATATTTCAAACACGTGCATTCATGCAACCTCTGAAACACGTTGAAATATGGCAAGCAAAACTAAAGGAGCTTATCTCACGCACCTTTTCAAATGGAATAACTATAACAAATCAAATAATTGTTTTAATGGATTACAAGCTCATGCATCTTTTTCTATTGTATGTCCTACAACTAGAAATTATTTGTTCCTCGAAAGAACACTTTCGGGAAGGCATCTTCATTTCTCTTAGCTATGTTATCTCACCTTTGAATCTACCAAGGTGATACTCCATATATTCACTTAACTCTTGCAAACACATGCATTCATGCAACCTCTGGATTGTGTTGAAATATTACAAACAAAACTGAAGAAGCTTATCTAATGCACAGTTCAAAAATAGGATTTACAGAAGAAAATGTAGAAGAACTGACTAAATCTCTCTCATGTAGCTAGTTGTATTCTAAAATTCCATACTCTTCCTACCCAAAACAGGTTTAGAATCAACAGTACCATAGTTTTCTATATGAGAATAAACATTGGTTTATTTTTCTGTGTATATGTGTACAAAATTATCTTTCCCATACATATGTCTATCTATGACATTCAATCCTGTTGAATGCATGTTTCTTTTTAAATCTTTTCAATTGTTTGTATCCTACACCTACTCAATCAATTATCTCATTTAGGGTCAACATGAGCACCATTCTATGGGAATACTCCTTTAGGATCAAATATTGTCTCTAAGACCTAGTACCTCAGGATATGAAGATAAGGTGATGAAGAGTATCAAGAAAAGGGGCATGTCCAATGTGCTACCCATCTTTAAGATAATAAGGTAAAAGAAATGTATAAGAGGGACCTCTCTTTCCTCTATTTATATTACACGACAAGAAAGCCAATGACATAAGGTAAGACTAAGCTTCTGTAGGTAGCTCAGTGTTGTACAAGAACATATGCCCTCAATTAAATTAGGACTGCATATTTCCAAGATAAATAAGAAGAATATTGTAATACCAAGAAGAAGTACCACCATATCTAAGTAACCATGATCCATGATAGCCACTTTTCCTCTAGATTCATTTTGTCAAATTATGTTCTAATTTTTTTTTTAATTTTGCACAACATTTATACAGTGAATTGTAAGCACATTATACCCAAAGGGTAAATTTAAAATTTCTTTAAATGTGTAATTGAAAGTTTGTTTCATTACTACACCAAAACAAACACTATTAAAGTAGTAAGTTCAGAGAAGGCTATTTATTTGAGATTGTTGAATCAAAAGGTCTTGCCTTATTCACAAGAAGCACAAAAGGCCCATAAATTCTACAGATCGATTTAACACCTAGACACTAACATGAGCCAATCTTTGGCAAGGATGTGACTTCAAATATTGAGAGAGAAATTTGTCATTTTTTTCAGTTGCATGAGGATCCCTGGAATTTTGAAATATAGAATTGTTGTTGCCCAAGTCTACATAAAGCCCACCTCTATGTATTCTAAATTTCGATAATGAAGCTAGAAAACATTAGAAGAGGGCTTCTTGGTTGAGAATAATCAATGTCAAGCAAATTTATAAAGTTATTGCATGGTTGTCAAGAAAAATAAAATATTGAATGTTATTTTATAATAGTTGGGAATTCTGAATTATGAATAGAAAATGTTATAGGAAAATAAATGTAGAAGAACCCAAGCACACCCTAACATTGTAGCACAATCATTTCACCCTTTCAGGATCAGGAGAAAGTTTGGTTAGACTTTTACTTTCCAAAAGGGAAAATAGAGTCATGTATGCCTTTGAGAGAACATATTTAGAACAGGGTTGTTGTTGTTTCCTTCAATCCACTGAATTCTCCGCTTCACACATCAGAGCTCCCTAGAATGCTATAATAAGACAACCCTTTGAATAAGATTTAGAAAGGGTGAATAAAGACCAGTAAATTGCTTAGATCCATTGACAAGGGTATAGATTGTAAGACTGAAAAATGAATACCCATTTCCTATTTATACAAGGCATTGATAACTATAATTGTTATCCTGGATTTCCTCTATAAAAAAATAAGCAGAGTACTCTAAAGCATACTTAGGAAACAAAAACCATGTCCTTTGTATTTATGGCATATGCTACATGGAAGCTGACAATTAAATTTCCTTATATAGTTTGTATTAAATTTGAAGGTATAAGTACCTTTCAAAACTAACTAGCTCATTTTGAAGAACTCTCCTTGTTTATGAAGAAATAATAACATATTTCTTGTCAGAGGTAGGGAGTGATATTTTATTGAAATTTGATTTTACATCAATAAAATTAAGGGTAACGATATCTTAAATGTAAAAATTCCTTCTAATATCTATTTTTTTTTTTTGGATTCAAACTTCTAGTCAACATGAGTATTTAATATTGGAAGTGAAACATCTTGCCACACAATGAAAGTCTTGTTTGGATACTTCAGATTTAACACAAGGACAAAAATGTCCTACTACTCTACAAAAGTATTGTTTGACTATTTTAGATTAAGACTCCCTAATGTAATCTGCATGAAATGAATGCAACAAGCCCCCATAACATCCCAAGCCATGGAACTCACTTAATTTGGCATTCCTACTAACTACTAAAAGAATTTTCTTATTGTATAATAAAATAATATTATTTCGAGAGAATCCCAAAAAAGTATAATTAAAGTGAATTGATACTAAATTTGGCTACTTCCAAGCATTGGAATTGTGCCTCGACCACCTTTGGCACTCATATGGGTACTTCTAGTTAAATTTGGAATATATAAACAATCTTGTTGTAAAAAAAATGTTACCAAATACCATTTAGGCAAATGTGTTAGACAAAAGATACTTGTATTAAAAAATTATGATCAACACATAAGAAAGGAGTTATATGATAGATGTTGATTTTTTAGCTTAGCATAAATACCATATTAAAGTTGCACATGCACATATGCAGAACACTTGTAATGAGAGGAGGGACATTTGATATAGTATTAAATATTTAAGTATCAATACACAATTATATCTCCATGAGAGAGAGATGTAAGGTAAACCAGTGCCACTGAGCAATACAACCATAAAGAAAATAAATGTGAATTAAATGCTTAAATAACTTTATAAATGCTCATAACTCAAAAGTACTCGGTATCTTTCAATTTAGTTTTGCTAGGTGATTTTTGTGGTTGGTACTAGACTTATATTATGTTCTTTTTTAAGGACAACTTCATTAGTGTGAAACTCTTCTTGGTGACTTGGGGTCCTTGTTTTTATCTCAATTCTTAGTTAGGGCTTTGACCTCCTAGATGCTAACTGTGTAGATTGGCATCATTTCCATATCAAACTTGCACTTGCACATATGTAGAACACTTGTAGAGAGAGGAGAGACATCTGATGTATTATTCAATGTGTGTAATTTATCCATACAGAACGTTACATCTATGAGACAGAGAGAGATGTATTGTAAAGAAGCAACACCACATAATGTAGCAATGAAAAAGGGACATGTGATTTTATTAAATGTTGAAGTCACTTTACTTCTTTGAATGCTCATAATACAAACAAACTAAGTATCTACTAGTGAAATTTTGCTAGATCATGTTGGTAGATGGTGCAGGATTGATATTATGTGTTTCTTCAAGGACAACTTCATTGGTGTGGAACTCTTCTTGGTCACTTGGGGTCCATGGTTTTCTCTCATTGCTTGGGCATCTGGGGTTGTCTTTGGATTTCAACTTTATTTGTAGTCTAGTGTTGGATGTATTTTCCCCCTAACAAAAGAACATAGTACCAAGTATAATACACACCATGTACTTTAAAACATTAACTCTCATTTAAGGGTTGAGCAGGAAATATCACAAACAATTTTATATGCCTTTTGTTAGAACATTCTCTCACCATCCGAGCTCTAGTTTTGGTTTAATAAGGAACATGTCCTGCATTGAGGAAAATTATAAGTTGAACGAACTATGGAGTAAAAGATTTGGAATCTATTAATAGTTGAGAAAAATAAGTTCCTTTGGTCCTCAGTACTAATTATAAGACATTATATGACCACTAAATCATAAACTATAATTTAGTAGTTGAACCATAAGTGTCACTAAAAATTGAATCGAGTCTTCGTTGGAATACTTTATCACCTTTTCACCTCCATTTTTGGTTAAATAAGGAAGATATGCTCCATCAAACGAAACTATAAGTTAAAAGAACTACAAAGTAAAATACTAGAATCCATTCATAGTTGAGAAAACTAAGTTGTTTTGATTCTTTGATATCTCATTTGTGTAAATTTTTGTTTCCTTCCACTTAGCTTGAAATGAAATTTGATTTTCTAATACTTTGTTTTTAATTTCTATTTTCCATCATTTATGTCTATTGGTACTTAGGAACAATTTAAGGCTAAATTTTTCACATTGCTACTAGATTTTTAATTTTACTTTCCACTATGATTACAAATTTGGGTTATGGAAAGATGGCGCTGCAGAGACTATTTGAAAAGGGTTAGGGTTATTCTACAGATGGCCACCATGGCTACACCCTACCCACCCTATCTACCTGCTAGCTGTCATCACCCTACCCACCCTACCTACCTGCTAGCTGTCGTCGTCCATTCTCCCTTCGGCTGTAAGACCCGTGATGATTCTCATCACATGTAACTCATTGAGGCACTCCATAACATCGTTGTTTACCATCCTCCTCCCCATTCACTGCATTCCCACCGAATTTTGATACCCTCCTCACAGCGACGGTTATGATGGTCCTAGAGGCAGTTAGGGGAGATCACCTTGGAACATGCATGGAGCTTGACCTAGTAGACTATTCAGAAGACCCTTTGGAGAATGTCAATATCTGGGAAACCCCTTGCTCCGCCGTCGATGAACTCCTTCTCTTCTGCTATGACCTGTAGGTTACCGTTTTGGGTCTACCTTCCATCTCGGGACCTTCCTGCTGCACAATGACATTATTGGAGCCTCCTCTGATTTGGTTGTTTCCTCCCTCTCCATCGTAGTCACCCTCAACTACAACTTTCATATCCGCTTGCCTCCACCCTAATCCTGAGGCAGCTAGCTCTCAAATCCCCCTCTCATCTCACCTTGGTGAATATTCAACCAACACTCTGAGAATCCATGCCCCGACCTATGGAAACCCACAAGTTTCAGTACGTGAGGCTTCACTGTCAGGTAGTTACACGGTGGTACCCCCTCTTTTGGAACCAATCCCAGTGGCCAAACATCCCTGCCATAAAAACCCTGATTCAAACTCTAACCAGCCTGTGGAAAATATGGAGGAACCTAAAGAGCCGATGCAAACGGGGATAAAAGGAAGTGCTTCAAAGGCAGGAGTGAAGATGTTATACTCAGACTAGGGGAGGACATTGATTGGGGTGACACCATGGACACGGCAGACCGGGTTCTGGTAGGAAGAATTTGTGGCCATAGCTACATAGTGGCTAGGCTTAAGATGTGGACCTCGTAGGTATGGGGGAAACACCTGGCATACCTCCCAACTGTTCAAACCTTTGTTAGAGGCTAGTTCGCTCTATGCTTCACCAGAGCCGAGCACACAAATTAGGTCCTGTCATCCTTCTAGAATTTCGAGAATGCTCTAGTTCTTCTCTGGCCTTGGAACCCTCTATTTGACCTGGAAAAGGTACAGATAGGAGTCGACCCTATATGGGTTCGGCTACCTGGATTGCCCCTTCAATTCTGGTCAGAGGATATATTCTCTCGTATCCACAACACTCTCAGAACCTACATCGATCATGATAGATCATATATGGCTTCAGGCATGATGGCATATGCCAGGATTATCATTCACCTGGATACTCTAGGTGGTCTTTAGGAGCACATCAACTTATAGTGGAAAACCTTCTCCCGAAAGAAAACCCTAGACTACGAAGGTGTCCCTTTCCACTGTAGACGTTGCCACAAAGTGGGACACCTGTACAAAGATTGTCTATTGAAAAATAAGGAAAGGGCTAGAGATAAGGGGAAGGATACATTGCAAAGAAAAGCTTAAGCTCAGGGTAAGCAACAAATTTGGCACACTATGAGGCCTTACCTGTGCCCACTAAGGTGACCAGAAAGAAGTGGGAAAATGCACCCATTACTACACCCTCTCTATTAGGTTGTGTTATATTCTTTCCACATAGTTAACAGGGGGTTTGAGGGGTACCCGTAACCCCACTTTATGAGGTCTGGGGCAGCGCCCCAAAAAATTTTGGTTTTAGACCCTATGTTAGGTTGGGCGGACCCACCTATGGTTTTGTGCATGATTTTCGCACATGTTTTTTGGATGCGATGGTTTTCAGTCCATGGTATTGGACGTGATTGTTTTCGGTCCATGGTATTGGATGCTTCGGCATGCATAAATATGTATTGTAACATTGAAAGTAATATAATGAAAAATCAAGCTGGTAGTCTCGGTTTTGGGATCCAGTGGAAAATCTCCATGCATATGTATTTTATGTGTTATGCTCTCACATTTTTATTTTTTTTGTGATTTAGAATTCATATGCAAGTAATCTCTGTACAAGGTTAAAACCTACATTTGGTATCAGAGTTGTTTTGGAATCAAGGGGACGCCTTTGTTGCTGAGGGGTTTCGCTCGGGCCTGTGGTAGACCCTGTTCAGTGGGAGATCTGTGAGATCGATTCTGGTGGTGGAAGAAGATGGCGAGCAACGGAAAGATAGAGATTGAGAATTTCAATGGTCAGAGTTTTGAGTTGTGGAAACTCAAGATGGAGGATCTGTTGGTGGATAAAGATTAGTGGATCACAGTAGATCCGGGTACTAAACCAACGGGAATGACTGATGAAGAATGGAAGAAGTTGGATCAGAAGGCAAAGAGCACAATACGATTGTGTGTCCCAGATTCAATATTGCTGAATGTATTAGGGGAAGCTATGACGAAGGCTTTGTGGGACAAGTTAGGGACTTTGTACCAATCTAATTCTCTGGTGAATAAACTGTGCCTGCAGAAAAAGCTGTATAACCTGAGGATGAAAGATGGAGACTCGGTGACAGAGCATCTGAACACATTTAATACTGTGGTAAGTCAGTTATCATCTCTTGATGTTAAAATTTTAGATGAAGATAAGTGCATCAGTTGATTGTGTTCTCTACCAGATTCGTGGGATAGTTTGGTTATTGCAATAGGTAGCAATGCAACTGCTTTGCAGTTTGATGAAATAGTCTCAGCCTTGCTGACGGAGGAGATGAGACGGAAAAATATGGACAACCAGTATGGTAATGCCTTGTATGTACGAGGACAGTCCCAGAACAGAAACAAAAATAAGTCATTGAGTGGGAGATCTAAATCTAGAGGGAGATCTAAATCTCCAAGAAAACCTACAAAGGTGGTGTGCTAGAAATCCGGAAAGGAAGGGCACTTCAGAAGGGAGTGTAAATCTAAAGCTCCTGATAAAGGAAAGGGATCTGATGATGCTCCTTCTGCAGAGGCGAAAACCACCTCAGATGAAGGTGGGGATGTGTACTTGGCTTCTTCAAGTACACA
>APFE031711050.1:216621-283181 GCA_000404065.3 Pinus taeda
CAGTATCACTTTGTGAGGGATATGATAGAAGACAAAAGGGTGTTGCTGGTAAAGGTGGACACTTTGAAGAATACTACAGATGCATTGACAAAATCTGTGAGCTCTGAGAAGTTCTCTCGGTGTAGAGAAACAATGGGCGTTCCAGGGCTAGAAAAATGACTAAGCTCTCCTGTGGCCCCCTGTGGAAAGAAAACAACAAGCGGGAGATTATTAGGTTGTGTTATATTCTTTCCACATAGTTAACAGGGGCTTTGAGGGGTACTCGTAACCCCACTTTGGTTTTGGACCCTATGTTAGGTTGGGTGGACCCACCTATGGTTTTGTGCATGATTTTCACACATGTTTTTTGGACGCGATGGTTTTCAGTCCATGGTATTGGACGTGATGGTTTTCGGTCCATGGTATTAGATGCTTCGACATGTATAAATATTTATTGTAACATTGAAAGGAATATAATGAAAAATCAAGCTGGTAGTCCTGGTTTTAGGATCCGGGGGAAAATCTCTGTGCATATGTGTTTTATGTGTTATGCTCTCGCATTTTTATTTTTCCTGTGATTTAGAATTCCTATGCAGGTAATTTCTGTACATGGTTAAAACCTACACTCTCCTCCTCTAACCAGAGAGAGGGCGGCTGCTGATGTTACTTTCTCTATGGATATGTCGAATACAAACTCCTCCTCTGTTTACTCTATTGTTTCTCTGCACTGCATTGATACTAGTTCTAATCAATTCTTTTCAATTCATTCCTTTACTCACACCTTCACCCCTCCCAAGACCGTGGACTACCCTATCAAACCCTCCTCCCCCACCATCTCCTACACTCAACCATCCTTTCTTGATTAACATCCTCCAAATTCCCATCTACATGTACCTCCCTCTCATTCCAATGCTCCACCTTTCAGATACCCCACCAAAGCCAGGTTTTGCTCTCAGGCCCCTAACTCCTTGGGTATCAGCCTCATCACCTCTCCCCCTCCCCTAAAGATGACTAGACGCAAACCATCTTCTCTATCGAAAGCTAAGTTACAAGCTAGGGAAGATATTGTTGCGGGCAAGCAACATGCCATTGACTAGGTACTTAGAGCTGTGAATACCCAAGAGCTACCTCCTCCATGAAATTTCTCTCCTTCAATTGTAGAGGGTTGGCTAGCCCCGCTAGAGAAGTAGCCATGAGGAGATTTCTCTCAGCAAAACCTTTTGATATTTTATTTCTTCAAGAAACCCTAGGCCAGGGTTGTGTCATTACCCACCTCCTAGAATCCTGGCTACCTAGATGGACATTCCATACCCTAGATGCATTAGGGAGGTCAAGGGGTCTTGTGTTGGGCGTAAAAAATCAAACCATCAAAATATGAAAGATTAGGGGAGTTCAGGTCACCTAGGAGCTGACATTTATTCCTTAGAGCATGATATTGAGCTCAGGATTATCAACATTTATGGCCCCTATCACAACAAGGATGAATATTGGTGCAAACTCCTAGACTCACACATCCTTCAAAAAGACAATCTCGTTCTTGGGGAGGGGGGGGGGGTGTTTAAACTTCTCCATCGCTTCGCGGAATCATGGGGACA
Source organism: Pinus taeda (assembly GCA_000404065.3). Taxonomy (NCBI): domain Eukaryota; kingdom Viridiplantae; phylum Streptophyta; class Pinopsida; order Pinales; family Pinaceae; genus Pinus; species Pinus taeda. The sequence continues at coordinate 218,196 of APFE031711050.1, forward strand.
CATTGCCGAAAGGGACATCCTCTCATATTCTTTCGAGGCCAATCTGGAGGATCATAATAACATAGATATCCCCTCCCCAAAATTACTACCCACTTGGAGAAACAACAGATCAGGAGAGGACAGTCTCTTTGGAAGACTATACAGATTCCTCATTAAGGAGCATATGCTAACCTTGGGGCAGGGATATAGATAGTGGGTGGGCTCTGGTAGAATATAAAACCATAGGTTGATCTATTTGGAAATCAGAGGAGGTATGAACAAACCAAAAGGTTCTTTTAAATTTAATGCAACATGTTTGAGAGACGCTAAATATATGAATCTATTAACTAATTACTAGAGGACTCATCCCCCAGCAGAAGAAAGGACTATATCTGAAGGATTTGCAAAAAACCTAAAAGAGATAAAAAACATCTCAAAGCAATAGGCTCATAAGAAGAGATCACAGGAAGACCATACACTCAAATAGACTGAAGAAGCCATTGAGAAGTATGAAAATTACCATGAGGGGATATTCTCCTCCCCTGAACACAAAAAGTAGATAACCTCTCTTATGGATAAGAGAAGCCATATTCTTAAGGACATAGAAGAGTGTTGGAGATTTAGAAGCAGAGCCATTTGAATTAAGGAAGGGGATGACAATACCAAGTTCTACCATAAATTTGCAAATGGGCACAAAGTTATCAGTACTATTTGGTAGCTATCATATGAACAAGGAGAACCAGTGAACACCTTTCCCTGATTGGCAGCTATGGCCACTGCCAACTTTAGAAACATCTATATGTCACCCAAAAATGCCACCCTAGGAGACATAATGGGACAACCCAACTATTCCCAAGGTTCGTAGAATAAGAAGAAAGTGAGGAATTTACAAAGTAGGTCTCCCTTGGAGAATTGGAGGACACTCTCAAACGGTTTAAGCGAGACAAAAGCCCTGGTCCGAATAGATGGAATGTGGAATTCTACCTAGCCTTCTTTGATATTCTGGTGGGGGACCTATTACAAGTTATAGAGGAATGCATAGCCTCTAGAAGAATGTATGAGGCTTATAACTCAGCCTTTATCGCCCTTATTCCGAAATCTGACAATCCCACCTCCTTCAATGATTTTTGGCCCATCTCCTTATGTAACTGTATCTACAAGATCATCTCCAAGATAATAGCAAATCGACTCCAACGAATCTTATAAAACCATATCTCAGCTAAAAAATTTGCATTCTTACAGAATAGACAAATACATGAAGTAGTCAGAACAGCACAAGAAATTCTACATTCTATCCAGACCCACAAGTTAAAAGGTATGGTCCTGAAAGTTGACATCTCAAAAGCCTTTGACAAAGTCAACTAGCTATACATCCAAATACTCTTAATGCATCTACGTTTCCCATATGAATTCATAAGATGGATTACGATCTGTATCACTAATGTAACATTCAGCGTTCTCATAAACGGTGCGACCTCTCCTTTCTTTCACTCTGAAAGAGGCCTCAGGCAAGGATGCCCACTATCCCCACTCCTCTTCTTACTCATCATGGAAGGTCTCAGTCATTTTATAAAGGAGGAGTAATGAAGAGGCAAACTAAGGGGGATCCGTATCACTGAAGGATGCACATTAACACACTTTCTCTTTGTTGACGATGTGCTACTTTTCCTAAATGGGAGTATTGGCGATGCGACTGCACTTCTGAATTCCTTCACTATATCCCTAGCAGCCAATGGCATGTTGGTTAATAATAAAAATTCCTCTATAATGGCTATAGGATGCTCATCATATGAGATTCAGTATGCCCTGAGAATATTCCCTTATAACCTACAACAACTAGATGAGGGACTAAAATATTTGGGCTATAGATTAAAGCCACACAGTTATAAGAATGCTGATTGGATCTGGATCATAACCAAATTGGAAAAAAGGCTAAAAATCTGGTACCTTAAATATTTATCAAGAGCAGGAAGACTGATACTCATAAAAGCAGCGTTGGAAGCATCTTGAGTATATTGCATGTCTTTAGCATGGATTCCTAAAGGAATACTGGCCAAAATAAAAAACCTATGTTGTAGATTCGTGTGGAGAGGGAATCCGCATAGAAGGATTTTTTCGTGGTCCAATTGGGGCTCTTTGGCACTCCCAAAAAAATAGGGAGGATGGGGTATCAAAAGTCTTGACACTTTCTCCACATCCATGGCAGCAAAGCTAGGGTGGCAGCTAGTCACATCGCATAGCCTTTGGACTAAGGTGGCTACATCTACATACATAGCTCCTTTAAATCTTATGGATTGGATTTGCCAGCCTCAGTGGACACAAGCTAGAAAATTGAACATATGAATAGAATTCATACAAGCAATGCTCCTTATCAGGGATGGACTTACATGGAGAATAAAGTCAGGAGAAGTTGTTAAAATAGGGATGGATCCCTGGAGTGGATGTGGGATGCTCATAGACTCCCACAGGAGCTCAGAACATACCTAACTTCCAGAAGGATCTCCCACCTTAGCCAAATAGCAGAAAATGATCTCTCTACTCTTTTGCAACAAGCATGGAAATTTGGGAGGGCACTATAGATCCCTCGACAATGGCAGAAACACTAGAAAGAATACACGAAGACACTTATGGAATCCTATATCAGGATTTAGGAAGGGGGGGATGAGCTAATCTGGGCACATGCGAAGTATGGGAAACCCACCTAAAGAGGGTTACATAACTCTTATGAACTCACTGAAACCTCTGACGTGTGAATCGTGGTGGAGAAGTTTATGGAAACTAAAAGAACCCCCCAGGACCAGGCTCCTCCTGTGGACCATTCTGAGACACAAAATCCCAATAGGAGAAAATTTGATCAAGAGATCTTTTCATGGACCCTTTTGGTACGGCCTTTGCAAAGCTGATAATGAATCTGGGAATTGTCTCTTCTGTACTTGCCCATGCACAAAGGAGCTATGGAGTACTATACACTCTCATATACGCTTGCTCCCTCTGTGGTAGGGAACAACTATTCAGGAAGCCTGGGAGGGATGGTGGGCCACTGTATCCTCTGAGAAAACAAAAAACATCCCTTTACTTACTTGTTGGGCCATATGGATTGCTCGGAATATAATTATTTTTCAAAATTCCCCCTGCCCCCCAACCCCTCCACTGGCCAGCCATCATTGAACAAATCCTAGTAGACTTTACCAACATATTCCAGAGGAGGAAACAAATCCCAATCCCAAGCATATCATACCCAAGAGTATAAACCAATCTCACCCTTGGGCATACTTTGACAGCTCAGCTCAAGACATAGGATGTGGAGGGGGAGCTATCCTTCATATTACAACAAATCATTATTACAGAATCCAAATGGGATTGGGTAGAGGGACGAACAACTTTGTTGAGCTATCAACAACAAAATACACTATACATTTTTCTTTGGAAAAACAGTGTAGAAACTTATAGCTATTTGGAGATTCAAAAACTATAAGCAATTGGATAAACAAAGTTAAAAATTATCATGCATTTTCTCTAAGACACATCATGGAAGAAATATACAAACTCATAAATTTATTTGACACATTTACCTATCAACATATATATAGGGTACGGAACACATCTTCCGATCTACTATCCAAGGAAGCAGCGCATGGACTTATAGGAACTTGGAGCATACTAGAGCAAATTGATGGAACCTTCCATCAGTATTATCATAGACCTTTTATAGAAATATCAAAATAGTAAAGCTCAATGGGAGCTAGACACATAAGTTTTTGTTATATATTTTGTTGTCTTTATATAATATTATATGAAGGTTTTTATCAAGCAGTCCTATACATGACAGATATTTTTCAATACTTTATCCATAGAGTAAGTACATATATCATATTGAAAATCACAGCACAGAGCAGTGTCTCCCTGTGTGGAGTACACCTCTTTCTATTTGAATACTCAACAGGATAGGCTTCTAGCCCATAGTATAGTATATGCCACTGGCATTTGCAAAATGTAATTTTCCTCATTAATGAAAATTACAACTTTTTTCAATGAAAAAAATAAAATAAAAAAAATTGGGTTATACAAGTCAACCTTTAACAAAATCATGTCAATTTGGTAGCCATTTTTTTATATTCACAATATTTAATAGCTTAGTAGGTGCATGCAAAATTTTCATGTGCATATAACTATGCATGCTAAGGAAATATGAAATCACTTAGCTTGTATGAAAATGAGCCATTTACCTTATGTGGGGCTACTTGGTAAGGAATTGTTATCACTATTGGACAATTCAATGTATAAGTTCACTGAAGAATTGAAAAACATAGGAATGATAGTATGAATTTTGAATTAGAGTATCCTAACTTCTATCTAAAGAGAATATATGAGGATCAAACTATAAATGTAATTTTCTTTCAAAGATTTGTGCCAAGGTTGAAGTATTTTGGTTTTCTTAGTCTGTTTGGTTTATAAGTACATTACTTGGTTTCAAAATTTTATTTTTACTATTTTTTAATGTCTGCCTTGCTACTTGGGATTTCCTCTAATAAAATATTTTCCTTGCAGCCATGCTTTGGAATGTACAGTTTTGGAGGCCTTGTTGCTTCCATGCATCAAAGAGGGTATGTCACAACAATTATAATTGGTGTAATTGGAAAGTTTCCTCTATGAAATTATGAATATTATCTCTAGACTCAAGATTTGGGTTACAATACTGTTTCATTCTTCTTAAGAAATCATTTATTGAGTTGGTTATGGTATCATTAAAGACAAAAATGCCAAGTAAAGTCATCATGTTGAAACTAGAAAAGGACATGCTCATACAAAACTCCAAAGAGAATTGGATCTGGAGGGTGTGTATTTTTCATCTCTCATTCCACCATCAGTGGATGAAATGTTAAAACCTTATATGCGTGTGTTTCTTAGATAAATAGAAACAATGGGTTAATTTGTCCCTTTCAAAATGGCTTGAAGTCGGCTAGATCAATGAAAATGAAGTATACATTAATATTTGTTCACAATTTTTTTGTTTATAGACAACATGAGACATAAGGGAGGTCTCACAAGAAGAACTTGGAATATCTCCTCAATGGAGTTTTACAAATGTATGTTGTGTGAAGTGTTTGTATGTTAATGTTTTCATGTCCTCTATGTTTCATTTGTACAAGGAATATGTATTTGGAATCATGCTCTATTGTGTAAGATTCTATGGAACTGGTTGTTGTATTGATTATGCAACTATTTAGTTTTGTTGTAGTGATTTAATTTTATCCTCATTGTCAATTTTAGATCTTCTTGTATAGATTTTGAAAAATATTTTGTTTACAATCATATACTAAGAATGTCAAAAAAGAGTAATATATTTGTTTCTATATATAAATGCACTTGCAATGAATTTTACTTATTCACAATTTTTCAAGGTGCACCATGAAACACCCTCACATAGGCCAAGTGGTTTTGTATCATAATATCATTTCTAAGGTTTTGAAATACTGGTATTAAAAAAAACAACTGAAGAAACAATTTTGAGAAATTTCATTGATGCCAAAATTGTATATTGATCTATAAAAATCACGAAACATTTGAATCAAATGCAAGCATAAATAAGAGACAATGAAACACTAAGGACATCTTTAGGTCCAATCATTATAAAGTGTATCCTTGTTAGTGTGGTAAGTAGTACAAAATTTGAAGGAAATTTCCCTTCGGCCTTTAGTTTATTTAAACATTTTGATGAGGATTTGATGTAATTCAGATTCATTTCCCAAATGTTCAGTGATAATGCATTTACATCTAGTTTTTTATTATGTTCAAAGAACTTGGATGATAGCAGTAAATGTAATTAGTCGTCTAATGACTCAATTAAATCACTTTAGTGTTATAGTGGGCACCCAAATTATATATTTTCTTGGAAATTCTTCTGATGGTGTGGGAATAATTCTTGTTTGTAGATTTTTTTCTCAAACATGTAGATAATTTCCTCACTCTCTCACCCTAAGCAAGAGTGAGATATTCCTCTTGGCTCATGAAAATCCTCATTCAACCAATAGTCGAGGAAGAATGAATACTATGAATATGTCACTGTTGGCATTATGGTACATGTGTTGTCCTTGATGGAAACCCACATACATATCAATTCAGAATTGATAAAGGGAAACTTGCATTTTAGCAAGCCTATTCAGAGGTAATAGAGTAATGGTACAGAAGAAAAAGATGATGGGACACAAGATTACTGATCAGAATCAAGAAAGTAAGGAAAGAGAATGGTTTAAGTTGTATAAGTTGTTTACCCTACTCCAAGAAGCATATACATGTGAGTACACAACATAAAAGGAGCATATATGTATGCATGCAATTTCGCAGAAATAAAAGTGCGTATGGGATGGAAAATTAAGGTTATAGAATACCAAGGGTCCATACCATGGTATTAGCCCACAATATTTAGCAGAATAATAGTTACTTGATCTCGTCTAAGAATACCACAGGTTCTAAGTGTTATTTTGGTCCGAGGTATTAAAAAAGGGTCTAAGTATATAAGGAGGAGAAGATCAAAGGGCTAAGTGTGCAAGTGAAAGTTGTTTTCATGAATACTTTTATCTGAAGTATATTTTGGGTTGTAAGGGCTATGGTTATTATATAGATCTAAAGTATCTTGTGCACCCTTGGATACAATGTTGGATTAGGATCATGAGACTTGAAATGACATATCCTTGTGATATGATAATGAATAGTCTAGATCTGATTGCTAATTCATGTTTTATCCTTTATATGTTATGATCTAGGTATATTAATTCTAGAATAGTTGTGAAGTTATAAGTTATTATTTGTAGATCGATACACTAGTTCACCTTGGTGAAGGTGCGTATACAGGCTGGTTCAACACTTCCAAGTAGTGTATGCAGAAGAAAATCTTGTTGTTAAGAGATGGATGATCTATCAGTGTTGTCATTTTACTATTGTTTGTCAATGTTGTCTTCATTAGATCTGAAAGTAAACTGATTGTATAAGGAGATTGAGTCTGGTTGATTGATTGATTAATTTATAAGGGTGATCTTTGCTGCAATCCATTTAGAACTCTGTAACATGAAAGTAGATCTTCAGAATGTCTTTGGGAAGTACAATTTATGGTTCAAAATTTTTATGATTCAGTATATTTAGAGGTATACGCAGGTTGGCTTATGGAAAGTAGTGTATACATGCAAGTTGGATTCATTTAAGTAGCGTACACATTCTGACATATGATTTTAAGGTTGCAGTTGGTTCTGCTTATTGATACAATATTCTAGGTTCATCTCTATGTTCTGGTAATAATGATCTGACTGTTTAAATTGACTGCTTGTTGATAGATGTAGTTGTATTTGATGGGTGTATTATAGTGGTGATTTATTTTGAGCTTCAATGTTACTGATGGGTCCAGTATAAAAATTTGATGAAATGTGGCCTACATATTGTGTTGTTGTGTACCAAGAGTATCCAATCTAAAAAATTATGAAATGTGCTCCCTGGAGGAAGAGTGAAGGTAGTAGCCTTCTGTAGGTCGATGTCTATGTACTAGTAAACTTATCATCCAGTATAAGAGATAGGGAGTTGAAGCACCCTTCCAGTAGAAGTTGGAAAACCAATGAAGGTTGTAGCCTTTAGTAGGTAGATGCCTAAGTACAGGAAAAAGTCTGCACCAGTACAAAACTTGTAAACACTTTTTATTATAAGAAGATTGAAGACTAAGACGATAGCAGTGGTGGTTTTTTCCCACATTGGGTTTCCACCTGGAAAATCATGGCGTTCATGTGAGCTGCTTATGTGTGTTGATTTATTTTGTTCTTACTGCATCTGTTTACTTCTTAGTAAATAAATCGTACTTTAATTTAAGACAATGAATTATTTTCTTATCAAATTTTAGAATCTATACGCTGATTTCATTCTTTATAGGTGCGAACATATGCTGGTTGGTTTCAGTAAAATAGCGTATACAGTTTGAAAAAAAAATCATTATTGTGAAAGTTTAAAATATTGATTCACCCTCCCCCTTCCCCCCCGCCACCCCCCAGTATTTTTCCAACAATTGGTATCAAAGCAAGTCCTTTAGATGAAGCTTGATCCCTTGAAGGAAGATGCCTCAAGATGAGCAATCACAAAGGAATGGGATCTATCAGACCACCAATCTTCAATGTAAATAACTTAAGATTTTGGAAGACAAGAACCAGAGCCTATCTTCAGTCACTTGGAGTTGATGTTTGGGCAATTGTGAAAGGAGGATACCAATATCTAGTAGCAGTCCCCATAGATCCAGCAGAAAAGAAAGCATATGAAAATAGTGCCAAAGTCGTCAATGCATTATTGGGAAGTCTATTAGAATCAGAATTCATCAAAGTCATGTAGCTCAACACAACCAAAGAGATATGGGACAAAATTATTCAGAGCTACGAAGGAGACTCCCAAGCAAAACATGCTAAGCTCCAAACTCTCAGAATTGAATATGAAACTCTCAAGATGCATAATGATGAAAGTATTTCTAGTTAATTTTTACGAAAAGATGAGATTGTAAATCATATGAATAATCTGGGTGAAGAAATAAAGGAGGGTATTATAGTAGAGAAAGTTTTAAGATCTCTATCTTCTGAATTTGAGTCAAAAGTATCTTCCATTGAAGAGAAGCAGGATCTACAATCTATTCATGTTGTTCAACTTCATGGAATTTTAACTTCCTTTGAAATGAGGAAAGGAGGTCCATTAGACATCAGAGAAGTCACTTTCAAAGCCTCTGCAAATGGAAAATAAAAGGAATATCTCAAGGAATGAGGATATATATCAGAAGAAGATGAGGTAAACATTTTGAAGAAACTTCAACTGGGTATCAGAAGGTTCAAAGGTAAGCTTCCCTTCAAATGTTTGCTTGTGGTAGAGTTGGTCATTATGCTACCAAATGTCGTCATAAATATAACCATTACAAGGGAAAGGATTCTACAAAAGCATTAGGGGAATTTTGAGGTCTAAAATGGGCCTCCTAAGGAAATTATAAATTAAATAGTGGAAATAATAAAATAAGATTAGATTACATCATCAAATTTTAGAGGGAAAAAAGAAAAAACTATTTTTCAACTCATATTTTCAGCTTATTTTGGGTTTACCCAAATATTGAGAGATAATGCTCGTTGGATAAAAATTTTGATTCCTCATCCAAGGAGTACCCATGTTTCATGTTTTTGATGGACCCCGTTACATGAAAAATGAGAAATACATGAAAAACTTGATTGCAATCACATTGTTTAATGTAGCAGGGTCCATCGAAAGTATGAAACATGGGTACTCCTTGGATGAGAAATTAAATTTTGCATCCAAAGAGTATTCCCACTCAAAATTTGAGTAAAAACTTCAGGAGATAAGTCAAAAATATGAGTTGAAAAAATAGTTTTATTATTTTATTATTTTTTAATCATTTTACTTTTTTATTCCAAAAACGATGAATCTTCCCCCATGTTTGAAATCATCATCATGAATCCTATTGGTTCTTATAAAGTTTATTCTGGTTGTACATTTTTCTTAAGAGGCCCATTTTAGACCTCAAAATTCCCCTAATGGGTAATAGGAAATAGTTTATTAATAAAAGAAGTTATTATACTCGTGAAGGTAGTGATGGTTTTTCTAATAGTGATGAAAGTGAATCTGAACAATATATTAAACTACTCATGGCTTATGAAAATGATGAGTTTATGGATGCCTTAGAAGTATAATATTTTCTTGAAGAAATCATTCATCTTAAAATCTATTTGGAAGAAAAGAATATGGTCATAGACACTTTGACACATCAACTCACTGAAAGGGAAAAGCAGAATGAGAAATTATAATGTGAAGTAGTGAGTCTAAGAAAATATTTTAAGACAAAATATCTGAATCTTAGATTTGTTAAAGGATCATAAACCTTAGATGAAATTATCAAGGTTCAACATTCTCCCCTTATAAAGACTGGTCTTCGATATACTGGAGAAACATCCCAATCAAAAAATCCTTCAGCCATCACCAGAAACTACCTTGATGTAGAAAAAACCAATGAACAATGCGTCAATCCTCAGCAAAATCCTAAAGGTACTCCCCAGGTAAATCATGATCCTTTTACTCCAAAGGTGAACTTCAATAGAAGCACCAACCAAAAAGTGAACAATCCCAAAATATTTTATGATCACAAAAACTTCTTCTATAATGGACAATGTTTTTCATGCCATAACTTTGGTCATAAGGTTTCTCAATGTGTTGCTTACAAAATTATCATGACTAGTGAAGCAAGAAAACAAAGGAGCATGACCAGAATCAAGAAGAGATCTTATAATCACTTTTCTCCTCTTGAAGATGAAATTGAATGTTCATTTTGTAATAAATTTGGTTATTAAGAATCTGAATGTAGGAGAAAATTTTGGCCAACAGATCAAAAGGATAAAACATCATCCAACTCCAAGGTATGGAAAAAGAAGGAAATATGGTCAAAAAGATGTGGCATAGCTCTATTTGTAGAAGGAAAAGAAAATCAGTGGTACACTGATAGTGGATCCTTAAAACACATGACAAGTGATAAAGATAAACTCATTTCGTACAATGATTTAGAAAAACAAAAGAATGTCTCTTTTGGAAATGACAAACCAGCTGTCATTAAGGGCAAAGGTTATGTTTATCTAAAAGAAAATGTTAAACATGGAAATGTTATATATGTTGATGGTTTAAAGCATAACTTGTTAAGTGTTAGTCAAATGTGTGATCAAGGAAATGAAGTTTTTTTTCAATCAAAAGAATGTGTGGTTCGTGAGCTTGACATAGAAAATACCATAATTAAAGGTACAAGAACTCCAAGAAATATATATATACTAAAAGGAGGTTAAGAACCGTTTTATATAAGCAAAACAGAAGAGAATTGGTTATGGCATGGAAGATTTGGGCATCTAAGCTTTTCTCAAATAAAAATCATGCAATCTCAAGGCGGTTCGTGATCTTCCAAATTTCATCATCCCAGAAAATACCATTTCCAAACCATGTCAATTTGGTATGAAAACTAGAGTTTAATTCAATGACAAATAAGGATCAACATGTAAGCCTCTTGAACTCATTCATAGTGATTTGTGTGGGCCAACAAGGAAAAAGTCACCTCGTGGAGAGTAATACTACATTTTATTCATTGATGGTTTTCTAGAATGTGCTCGATTGTTTTACTAAAGCATAAATATGAAGCATTTGAAAAGTTTAAGGTCTTCAAAAATTTAGTGGAAAATGAATTAGATTTAAAATTCAAATGTCTCAGATCTCATTAGGGAGGAGAATTCATATCAGATGAATTTTTGAATTTTGTTAACAACATGGAATAAAGAGATATTTCTCTGTTGCCATAACTCCTCAACAAAATGGCGTGGTGGAAGGAATGAATAGAACAATTCAACAAATGGCTCGAGCTATGCTTGATGAGTCGGGAACTCCTGACACCTTCTGGGGTGAAGCTTCACATACTACAGCAAATATTCTCAACAAAGCTCATGTACGTGTAAATAGTGATCAAATTCCATAGGAACTTTGGTATGGTAAGCCTGTTATTGTAAAATACTTCAGAGTTTTTGAATGCAAATGTTTCATCAAAAAGACTGATAAAAAACTTGGTAAGTTTGAACCTAGAGAAGATGAAGTAATATTTCTTGGTTATTCTTCTAGAAGTAAAGGATACAAATGTTATAATAAGATACTTTGAAAAATTGTTGAATGCATTCATTTTGTAATTGTTGAAGCATGTAGAAATCTGAAACAAGAGACATCAACAAAGGAAGATGATAATAATGAAGACAATGAATGCTTTCTCGTATCAAAATCGAATTGATATAGAGGAAGAAACCAATGAAGCATGAGAATAAGATACATCTGACAGGGAAAGGCTCCATCAAGGTGAGTTCAAAATAATCATCCATAATCTCAAATTCTTGGAGAAAAATGTTCTAGAGTATAGACAATAAGAACTCTTGTAGGATCTTCTAGTTATCTAGCATTATTATCCTCCATAGAACTAAAAAATTTAAATGAATCTAGAAGAGATGAATTTTGGATTAAGGCCATGGATGAAGAACTTGAACAAATTGAAAAGAATGATACTTGGGAAATAGTTCCTAGACCTCAAGATAAAAAGGTTATAGGAACAAAATTTATATTCATGAATAAGTCGAATGAAAATGGAGATGTTATTAGGAACAAAGCAATGCTTGTTTGTAAAGGGTATGCTCAACAAGAAGGTATAGACTTTTAAGAAACTTTTGCACCTGTTGCTACACTTGAAGCCATAAGAATGTTTCTTTCTCTTTCAATTTTTTTAAAATTCAAAGTTTATCAAATGGATGTTAAATCTACATTTATTAATGGGGATTTAGAATAAGAAGTATACATTAAACAACCAGAAGGATTCATTTTGGGAAATGTTGCAAATCTTGTATGAAAAATAAAAAAGGCTTTATATGGAATAAAACAAGATCCAAGGGCATGGTATCATCCTATTGACAAATATCTTCAACAACAAGGTTTCATAAAAGGATCTGCAGACAACAACTTATATAAAAAAATTGAGAATGATAAACTGCTAATTATTATTGTTTATGTTGATGATATCACCTTTGGTAGTAATGAAGAATCTATGAGTCAAAAGTTTGCTTCAGTTAGGCAACAATAATTTCAAATGTCTTTACTTGGACAACTAACTTATTTTCTTGGTCTACAAGTGCAATAAACAAAATATTGCATCTTTCTTTCACAAACTAAATATCTCACGAAGATTCTAAAGAAGTACGGAATGCAAGATTCCAAACCAGGATATACTCCAATGGTAACATGATGTAGTCTCAGCTTTAATTATGGATCTCCTACAGTGAATCAACCAGTGTACAGATCTTTGATTGGAAGTCTACTTTATTTAACAGGTACCAGACTGAATATCATGCATGCAATAGGAATTGTCAGAGGATTCCAAGCCAATCCAAAGGAATCACATCTTTAGGTTGTAAAAAGAATGTTCAAATATCTCCAAGGAACTCAAGACATTGGTCTATGGTATCCTCAAGATAAAGATCTCACTCTTCATGCATATACAGATGCGGATTGGGCTAGAAATGTTGATCACTGAAAAGGCACTAGTGGAGGTGAATTCTATATGGGATCACAATTAGTACCCTGGTTCAGCAAGAAACAAAGCTCGATTGCCTTATCTACTGCTGAAGCAGAATATGTGGCTACTGCATCTTGTTGCACACAACTACTCTAGAGGATGAAAACATTACAATATATTGAAATCACATGTTCTTCGTCCATCTCTATTCTATGTGATAGTACAAGTGCTATTAGTATTTCAAAAAATCCAGTCATGCACTCCAAGAACAAGCACATACCCATTAAGGACCACTTTCTATGAGAACAAGTGCTTGAACAAAAGGTTAAATTGGAGTATGTTCCCTCCAAAGAATAGGTTGTTGATATATTTACCAAACCTCTTGCCACATAAGCATTTGAATAGCTCAGACAAAATTTAGGATTTATTTCAGCCCCATCCTATTGTTAAAACTATTTTTCAGAGGAATGTTTCCTATAAGTGGATTTCATGAAGCAGAATCGTGTATATACGTTACTTTCTATGCCTGCAGGAGCGTATGCATTTTTCGGATGGAAAAATAGTGGGTCAAACTCAAAATCAGTTTCTGACATGGGTTTTGAGTCTGATATTGATGGTTACAGTCTACTGAGATGCTTTTCTCATTGATTTTTATTTGATTGATGAAGATGCCTTTGATGAATGAATTGTTGACAATGCACAGGTAACACAGGTTCAGGGCTGCATTAGCTCTCAAAACAATATGCATTTTTGACATCATGGTTACTGAATTCAGCTATGGTCTCAGTTATTAATATCATTTGTTGTAAAGGTCATGTAAAGACTTATGGTGTAATAATATGTCTCTTTCTATCATAGTTTATTATGAATGAGTCTCTTTGGACATATGATGTAATTTGTACCCCCACTATGCATGGGAAGGATGATGTAGTAATTGCAATTTTCAGTCACGTATGAACATTTTTTATATCACCACTTGGTTAGGTGATTGATGTATGTATGAGTAATTGGTGATAGGAATGTTCACATAGTTGAGTTATAGAGTCATGGTATTCTTTTGAAAAATATTTCTGCAGACTGTGCATGTGCTCGAGGGGAGCATGGACAATATAGTGCATCTCAGCATGTACTAAGGGGGCGAATATCTTGGTCCACCATTTTCCCTTAATGTCAAAGGGTGAGTGTATCTTGGTGTTTCTTGATATATCTAATAGGTTCTACAACTTGAAGTGATCAACACCAATATGATTGCCATCAAGTCCAAAGGGGGCGATTGTTGGCATTATGGTACATGTGTTGTCCTTGATGCCAACCCACATATGGGTCAATTCAGAATTGATAAAGGGAAACTCATTGTAACAAGTCCATTCATAGGTAATAGAGTAACGATACAGAAGAACAGGATGATGGAGCATAGGATTACTAATCATAATCAAGAAAGTAAGGAAAGAGAATGGTTTAAGTTGTATACATTGTTTACCCTAGTCCAAGTAGCATATACATGTTGTTGTGTGGAATTTTGCGTCTACGGATAAACACAATTTCCTTAGGTGGGTAGTTACACCTAGAACAACATAATTAAGGCATTTAACCTTTTTCTATAGAAGATCAATAAGACAAGGGACCTACTTGTTATATTTCTCTTTCTCTTTGTCTCCTTTGTATGGCTCTTGTCACTCCTTCTCGAACTTAATTCGCTTTACAAATACATGAAATCATAAATAGAGGAAAAAAACCAATCAAAGCAAGAGATCTATTGACTATAAGAAAATGGAATCGAAAGCATTTACACATATATTCATCATACATAAAGACAAGAATATGGGAAAAGGTGTAAACAACTTTATTAAATAGAAGGAAGAGTTACAACCATGAAGTCCAATCCAATGTCACTCCATCATCTTTAGTTCCATCTAACATCACATAAAAAGCACAACACTTCGGAAACATAAAAATACTTGCTATAATTTCAAACCTCAAACCAATAGTATCTCCTTACAATTCATCAAAGTCCAGCCCTTGATCACTTAGATGAGTGCTCAATTTATAAGAAAATGGAGGTGGTTTGGTCATAAATGAGGGTATTGAATGGCCTTCCAAACATAGAGTTAGTTTCCATGGAGGAAGGGATGAGAAGGTAGGAGGTTATGTAACTCATTTGCTATCCAATTTCGAGCTCATAGGACATGATAAGTGTGGGAATCTTCTAGAATTATCCAAAAGATAAGAATATTCCTAGAACCCTATGAAGAATTCGCTCAAACTTGCACAGCATAGGTGAAAATGGGCCTAAGTGCACTGAAATGCACCCTTACATCAGCCTACCTACACTGAAGCACATTTACCCCTGACTGAGGCTGCACTAGTCCCTCAAGGAGGCATTTCTAGAGGGCTTCAAGACGGGAAACGTTGAGGGAAGGAGGCATTCAAAGTGATGACTTGTCTAGGGCATGTAGCAAATAGATTGGGATTTTATGAGCCCTAATAGTGCTAATTTGAATGTTGGGAGTGATGTGCCCAAATGGATCTGTAACAACTACCCCCTAAAGCATGAAGTCGAAAATGATAATGTAGAGTGATATTCTTTATGATGTGATGAGGAGGTTCTAAAGCAGATGGTGACCCGCATCAATTACAATACATAATATCATGATATTTTGGATTTTTAATGAATTGCTGAGGGAAGAAATACCCATGCTCCTCATATAAAATTTTCATTACATGTACATAGATAGTTGTTTACAGATATAGACCCATGATAGGATGACCATCTATGTAAATCCATTGTATAGATGATTTAGTATTCTCCTAAAATCGCAGTCTAAATGGATGAAACTAGATCCAAGGTCTTCTATCTCATTTAATTGTTCGCTCAAGTACAATTCTAACCATGTCAATATGTGATCTGAAGTCAAACATGGGAAGACATCGTCTGATTACCAGTTAATGATGTAATTTGTTAACAGACATGAGAGAAATCACCAATAATGATAACGATCCTCAAGGTACTGCAATACATTCTATATGGTGTGAATGGATGTTTAGATTTTGAAAAAAATGCAAATTCTTTCGGTCAAAGGACAGTGATGTCAACTTGTCACTGGAAGCGAGAAACCTACCATTGATGTATGCAAGCCTCAAGGTAATAGAAGGGTGTTTCTAAGTCAACTTACTGGATAATTTTTTGATGTCGACAAGAAGCAACTCGTCACAGAAGGGCCTTGATGTATCCCACATAAACAACATGAAACGAGTCTAATGATTTTTGGAGACGGAATGTGACTGATGACACAAGGTTCAGGAATGGCGGTCATGAAAATGAAGGTTTATGAGTATTACAAAGGATGAGTTTTAACTGAGTGAATTCTCTTGAACATGTTGGTGACACTGAATGAATTGGCAACATTGACCCAAAACCAAAGTAATGGATGGTATGATAGACCAAGGTATGATGACCATCAAGCAGATAACCCAACCCAACTAGTCACAGTGATGAAGTGAAAGTGTCGTGTTCAAGAGTGACCTGCTACCATAAAGTGGTTTACCCCTTTTCCCATTTTCCCTAGCCATTGTTGACTAGTACCCCTTTATTGTTTATCAAGCTTGAGGAGCATAACATATGCTTGTTGTATAATTCCACCCTTCGGGTGCATCCATCGCTATGTGATGTTTTAACGAGTCTAGCAAAGGTGAAACTCGGTCTTGTCATGATGGACAATTTTGTCGCTATTTGATGTTTTGAAGAGTTTAATGACAATGATAACTCGGTCCTTTTCATATTTAGAGAGTTTGAAAAGGGACAAAAAGAAAACTCCACAAGTTCTTTTCGTATATTTGTCTCTCAAGTCCGAGAAATCATAAAATAATATGAGAGAGAACCTATTGACCATGTTTGATCAACATATTCCTTTTTCATAAATAATCTATTTATCAGTTCAGAAAAGGGTTAAACTTATACTGAGTAGATGTCATTTCCAATCCGTTAATGAGCTAAAAAGGACAAGCGCTCAGTAATCTTTTCATCTTTCTAGAGTTTGAAAAGATATTAAAGAGGACTCCACTTAGAGGAATGAGTGGTTTCTAGGATAGCAACTGGTTCCGGTGATGTTGGAACTTCTCAAAACATGTTGATTTATGTGAAGAGGCTAGCTAATAAGACCACTCATTGCAACTATTCCTCAAAAAGGGTAAAACAACCAAGTGAAAGTGTATGATCAGCCAAGAAGATAGTGATGATGGAAGGAGAAAAACCAAGGATCATCTGATGGAAGAGGATGATAGAATGGAAATCACGAGGGTTAAAATGGAGATGGATTCATTTTTACACAAGCTTGAACCATATAGAACTATGCTTGAATTCAGTTTCATGTTTACACAAGCTTGAAATGAAAAACTATGCTTGGATTCAGTTTCATTTTACACAAGCTTGAAACAGAAAACTATGCTTGAGATTGGCTTACATGCCCCTACCATGATGACTCGATTCTAGGTGCATGCCCCCCAAGCTTCATTGCATTCACCTAAGTAGACTACTCGTGGCTATTAGGTGGATGGAATGAAGGTTCATTTATGAGATTAAGTGAAAGAATCGACTAGGATTTTACGAGATATAATCAAAGACTCAAATTGGAACTTTTCTCGAGGGGACCTTGTTTCATTTTTAATGAGCTTGACGCAAGACAAGGAACTATGCTCAGATTCTTTGTTTCATTTTTTAACGAGCTTGACACAAGACATGGAACTCTACTCGTGGGACCTGTTTCACTTTTTAATGAGGTTGAGACAATAAAATAACTATCCTCATATTCCTTGTTTCATTTTTTAACAAGATTGACACAGGACAAGGAATTATGCTCATATACCTGTTTCATTTTTTAATGAGCTTGGCTCAAGACAAGGAACTCTACTCAAGTTCCTTGTTTCATTTTTTAATGAGCTTGACATAAGACAAGGAAATATGCTTATATTCCTTGTTTCATTTTTTAATGAGCTTGACACAAGACAAAGAACTCTACTCATATCCCTTGTTTCATTTTTTTATGAGCTTGACACTAGACAAGGAACTATGCTCTGGGACCTGTTTCATTTTTTAATGATGTAGACATAGTAAAAGAACTATCCTTATATTCCTTGTTCCATTTTTTAATGAGCTTGACACAAGACAAATAACTATGCTCATACCATTTGTTTCATTTTTTAATGAGGTTGACATAAGACTAGGAACTATCCTCATATTCCTTGTTTCATTTTTTAACAAGGTTGGCACAAGACCAAGAACTATCCTCATACCCCTTGTTTCCTTTTTTAACGAGGTTGACACATGACCAGGAACTATCCTCATATTCATTGTTTCATTTTTTAACGATCTTGACACAAGACAAAGAACTATGCTCACACCCTTTGTTTCATTTTTTAATGAGGTTGACACAAGACCAGGAATTATCCTCACATTCCTTGTTTCATTTTTTAATGAGCTTGACACAAGAAAAGGACCTATGCTCATATTCCTTTGTTTCATTTTTAAACAAGGTTGACACAAGACAAGGAATTGTCCTCATATTCCTTGTTTCATTTTCTAATGAGGTTGACAGAAGACAAGGAACTATCCTCATATTCCTTGTTTCATTTTTTAACGAGGTTGACACAAGACCAGGAACTATCCTCATATCTTTTGTTTCATTTTTTAACGAGGTTGACACAAGACCAGGAACTGTCCTCATATCCTTTGTTTTATTTTTTAACGAGGTTGACACAAGACTAGGAACTATCCTCATATCCCTTTGTTCACAACCCATAAGAGGCCATGACTTCCAAGAGGTTCTCATCAGATGGGAGAACAATACTATGGAAGGGATCATCAGAGAGATATGGTTCCAATGCCCCTAGTACATAATGTACGACATCATGGAATTGATCGTCCATTGATGTAGGCATGGAATGGGTTGCCACATAATTGACCTATGGCAGGGAAGATACCATTGGGACAAAAGGACCATTTAGGGAAGATGGTTGACTGGAAGCCATATTTGGACTAGGAAATGAAATCTGGTGAACGGTAACAATTTTTCCTTCATGCGAGAAACACATCACTCAAAGAAATGTTGTAACAATAACTCCCATGTCATAAGTCACGCCCAAGAAGTAAATTATAATATAAAGGGCTTGGGACTACCATCACATTGAGATAAAATAATTTTCCTCCCAAAGTAATAGGCAACTGAGGAAGGATCCCTAATGGTTGATTGGTTCCTCTGTTAAAAGCCAACAGATTCTGGGTAACAGGCACAAGTGGTGGCGAACTGAGCACTTGCCAAGCAGTGGAGGAAAAAGGATATTCATTGATGCACCTTCATCTATAATATTGCCAGGTGCAATCATATTACAAACCTATACTATGATCTCAAAAGGCACATAAGAAGGAAGACGACATCTAGCCAGCTGATTCCAATCAAAGGAAGTGACCAGGCTACTTGGAGGGGGTACCGTAAGAAAAATAGAATTGTTCCCTTGAGTTACAAGAAGGGGAGGATTTTCCTCTTGTCTTGATGGAACAAGAGGGTTAACTCCAAGCTCATTGGAATCTGAAGAAACGAAAAGAAACTAAGTGGTATCATATTCACTTTCTTTGGAAAAGGTATGATTAACTAAAAGTGAAATTGGGTCAACTATTTCCTTGACCTATGATTGGTTGGGTATAGACTTATGGGATTCACATTCAGAGAGAATGAGTTTGACCGATGGTTGACTTGGGTCAGTCACTTTATGAACTAGTGAAGGATTAAGGAAGAATCTCCTATAACTAGATGGAAGTTGTTTTGGAGAAGCAGGACGGTTATCCAACACTTTTTTGGCTTCATCCAGATAGGGACAAAGGTGAATGGGGTGATTCCCTTCACATAACCTATAGGGAAACTTAACTTTACCCTTATTTCCATGAACTTTACTACCACTAGTTGATGGTGTGTCACTAGCATGATCTCTAGAATTTGATGACACAGGATGATGTGAATGAGAAGACCATTCTTCTAAGATTTGAGGAATATCAAGACAATTTTGAAGAAGATGGTATCTCGTACAAAGTTTGCAAGGATATTGAAGTTTGTGGGGCTTACGAATGGTTTCTCATCAAAAGTTGCATTCGAAGCAATGGTTGCTTGGTTTCCCCCCTGTTGAATGTTATTCTTCTTCTTCTTCTTCCCTTTCTTCTTCTTCTTAGCCACCTGGTTACTAGTGTCAATACTTTCACCAGGCGAAGAGGAAGAAGGGGAGGAAGAAAAAATAGAGGAAGAGGGCAAAGGGTCAACTTTAGGATCAACTAGAGGTTGATTTTGTCTAGCTGGAGGAGTACTTGATTGTGGAGAAATCATTACACTTTGAACCAAGGAGGTTGAAAAAAACCATACTATCAAGCCAATGGTAAATCCTGGAAGGGACAATGTAGCCATATAAGGAGCACCAAAAGTTTTGAAAGGAGGAAAAGGACTACGATTCCCATCAAAAGGAATTCCTTGATCGGTGGACTTTGAAGTTGTTGCCATCTGTCTCAACCTAAGATCAACTAAGGAGTGACATGGAGGATGTTATCCGTGGTCAAGTAATTTTATTTTAATCAAAATAACATAACAAAACAAAAGAGGTATAATCTAGGCAAAAGGATTACCAAGCAAATATGAACTACAGAATACCTTCCGGCGAACCAAGAAGTACGAGCAAGAAATCTCCTTGAATGTTGTGTTCGGTGTATCAGAGTGTATAAGGCGGCTGACTCGGTTACCAAAGGATGGATATCAACCTAATGTAGTCCTGTCATATATACCCGAAAGTACGGGGAGACCTAATCCATGTTAGAACTGCCTAATGCAAAACCGCATAGTGAGAGCATTTCTTTATACTTTAAGTACTGTAACAACGCCCGATATACTCGAAGGTACATGGACGAGCTACAATATACTTACATACGTGGAATGAGGTATCACAGTCAAAATGTATCACAGATAAGTTAGCGACAACTTCTATGTTTAACAACGCTGAAACACGTCTCTAGCCTAGAACTCTAAATGTTATGTGCTAAGTTAAAATTCTCCATTAGGTTAACTGAGATAAATTGTAAGTTGATCTTCTAAAGAATTTGCTTTTCAAGTTTCACCACGTGATGTATGTTTGCAATTCCTAGAATTCAACTAACATGAGAAACATTCTTTCATTCAAATAACAATGAAAACCTCAGCTAATATGGATAGAACAATCAAATTCTTTTAATCAAAGAGCATAGATCACATTTAATGTAATTTCCCTAAACTATTCCTACAAGCACACATAAACTTTTTAATGTATGATGCAAGTTTTTCTTTTCAATTCCCTTAATGTTGAGACGAACAAAAGGAAACTAATGCACATACAATCAATCAATCTTTTTGTAAGAAAGAAGACTTTACGACAGTTCCTTTTCGAAAGAAATGAAGACATTTACGACACTTTCTTTTCAACAAAGATTAATCGACTATAATATAGCTTTAAAAATGAGTTAATAATGATAAAGAAATCACTTAAGAAACACTAAAAACTCAAGGCCAAAGTAGGGCTAGGAAAGGAAACACAAATTTATTTCAGAGACACAACAATCATTGATCTTTAAACAAACAACTTCAGAAGGAAATTTGGGAAAAATCAAGTTATAGGTGGTAATTTTTACCTAAGGAGGATCAGCGCAATGCTGAATGGGAGACAATGCACTTTAGAACAATGTCCTCAAGCCAAGGGTTCTCTGCAGTGCTCTGTGTCATGACCAAGCCTGCGATGGTGCTGGAGAGGCCATCCTAGGGGCTTTCAAGCATAATTTTTACTAAAAAGGACTTCAAAAAGGCTGAAGCAAGATCAATGGAAGTAAGTAAAGTCTACTAGGGTGTACTAGGATGAAGATAAACTACCCTGAATGATGATCATTCCCCAGTGGATTCACCAATTTTTTATGTGGAATTTTGCATCTAGGGATAAATACAATTTACCTAGGTGGGTAGTTACACCTAGAACAACAAATTTAAAGAGTTTAACCTTTTTATATAGAAGCTAAGTAAGGCAAGGGACCTACTTGTTATCTTTTGATTCCCTTTGTCTCCTTTCAATAGATCCCGACGCTCTTGATCACTATGATGAGTGCTCAATTTATAGGGAAATGGATGTGGTTTTGTCATAAATTGGGCATTGAATAACTTTCCAATTTGGGATTTAGTTTCCATGTAGGAAGGGATGAGAGGATAGGAGGTCATTTGATTCATTCCTTATCCAATTTCGATCTCATAAGAGAGGATAAGAGGTGGGAATCTTCTAGAATGATTTGGAATGGAAGAATATTCCCAAAACCCTATGAAGATTTCTCTCAATCTTGCCCAACGCAGGTCAAAGTGGGCCTAGGTGCTCTATAGAGTAGGCTTGAATGGGCCTAAGTGCTTTGTAGTGCACTTACCCCTGACCAAGGCTGCAGTAGTCCCTCAAGGAGTCATTTCGGGATGTCTTCACGCTAGGAAACTCTCAGGAATGATGGCATTCAATGTGATGATTTGTCTAGGGAAGGTAGCAACAAAATTAGGGTTTGATGAGCCCTAAAAGTACTGATCTGAATGATGGGAGTGATGTGCCCAAATAGACCTGTAACACACGTGGTACACAGCATAAAAGGAGCGTATACGTGTGCACGTAATTTCACAAAAATAAAAGCATGTATGGAAAGGAAAATTAAGGTTATAGAATACCAAGGGTCCATACCATGGTTTTAGCCCACAATATTGAGTGAAATAATGGTTACTTGATCCTGCCTAAGAATACCATAGGTTACAAATGTTTTTTTGGATCGAGGTATTGAAAAATGCTCTAAGTATAAGGAGAAGAAGTTCAAAGGGCTAAGTGTGCAAGTGGAAGGGTTTTTCATGAATACTTCTATGTGAACTATATTTTGGGTTGTAAGGCCTATGGTTATGATATAGATATGAAATATCTTGTGCACCCTTGGATATAATGTTGGATCAAGATCATGAGACCTGAAATGAATTATCATTGTATGATCTGATAATGGGTAGTCTACTAGATCTGATTGCTAATTCAAGTTTTATCCCTTATATGCTATGATCTGGGTATATCTCAAGTCTGGAATAGTTGCAAAGTTATAAGTTATTATTTCCAGATCGATACACTAGTTCACCTTGGTGAAGGTGTGTATACATGTTGGTTCAACACTTCCAAGTAGCGTATGCAGAAGAAATGCATGTTGTTTAGAAATGACTAATCTATCTTATTAGTGTTTTTGTTTTACTATTTATTGTCAATGATGCCTTCATTAGATCTGAAAGTAAAACTAATTGTATAAGGAGATTGAGTCTAGTTAATTGATTGTTTAAGTTAGAAGGGTGATCTTTGCTGCAATCTATTTATAACTCTTAAACATGATAGTAGATCTTCAAAATGACTTTGGGCGGTACAGTTTATGGCTCAGAAGTTTTATGATTCAATATCTTTAGAGGTATACGTAGGTTGGCTTACAAAAGGTAACGCATATATGAAAGTTGGCTTCATTGAAGTAGCGTATACATTTTGACATATGATTTTTGAGTTTTCAGTTGGTTTTCGTTATTGATACAGTATTTTGGGTTTAGCTCTGTGTTCTCATGGCAATGATCTAACTGTTTAGATTGACTGATTGTTGATAGATGCAATTGTATTTGATGGGTGTATTGCAATGGCAATTGGTTTTGAGCTTCAATGTTATTGATGGGTCCAGTCTAAAAATTTGATGAAACATGGCCTACGTATTGTGTTGTTTTGTACTGAAAATATTCTATCTAAAAATTTATGAAACGTGGTCCCTAGAGGAGGAGTTAAGGTAGTATCCTTCTGTAGGATGACACCTATGTACTATTAAACTTATCATCCAGTACAAGAGTTAGGGGGTTGAATCTCACTTCCAGTAGAAGCTAGAAAACGAGTGAAGGTTGTAGTCTTCAGTAGGTAAATACCTGCTACTGGAAAATTTTTGCACCAATACAAAACTTGTAAACACTTTCTACTATAAGAAGATTGAAGACTGAGATGACAACAATGGTGGTTTTTTCCACCATTGGGTTTCCACCTAAAAAATATTGATGTGTGCTGCTTATGTGTGTTGATTTAGTATTTTCTTACTACATCTATTTACTGCTTAGTAAATATATCACACTCTGATTTAAGATAATGAATTAACTATTTATCAAAGTTTAGAATCTATATGATGGTTTCACTCTTTATAGGTGTGGACATATGCTGGTTGGTTTCGGTAAAATAACTTATATAGTTTGAAAAAGAAAATCATTATTATTCAAGTTTAAAATCCTAATTCACACCCCCTCAGTATTTTTCCCAATATTCATAAGTGTGATTTAAACCCAGATGGGGAAAATAGTGATTCTTCCTGCCAATAACCCAAGCTACTAAACCTTATTGACAATCCTTGTTCGTAATGTATGGAGAAAACTTGTGATTTCATTAGGTACCATGATATATTCTATGCAATCAAGGTATTATGTTACTCTTGCCAAAGCAATTGAATGTCATGAACTTATATTATTGTTTAAATATCAATCTTTCAAGAAGACTTGAGTACAAAATTACAACTTCTCTGTGAACATTTTTAGAAAGTTTTTTTCATGTTAGAATTTATTAAATGTTATTAGTGGTTTTTGAGACGCCCTTTTCACACATTTAATAGTGTGGGTCTTGGAAAAGGGTGAGGGTAAATATATATTTGAGTTTGAAATACGATGTGTAACTATTATAGTAGAATTATTATTCAAGATGATGGCTTTTAAATTTTTAAATTTATGTCATAATTGCTAATGATTTCCATATTAATGCAGAAAGGATAATATATAAATATCTAGGATGATATTGAAGAATAATGTGCAGGTTATTGTAATTACTAATATCATAATAAAATGCAATGGAATGTAGGTTATTATGCATATGTCTTCAATATACCAATTCTTTATGAATAATGTACTATTTTGGAATGCTGAAAGGTGCATATATCCAAGTTAAAGTCAAATTATTGGAATGAATATCAACTTAAGTGTATGTTGAAAGACATCTACTTTCCATATATTCAGGTTGGACTTTTTGTCTTATATGTTATTGTAATTACATTGGTTGGTTGGAGTTAACGAAATGTTTATACTCCTACATTGTTTAATGTTGGAGGTGGACAAGAGAGGAATTAATCAATAATTAGTCTTATACTTTTAATTGTACCTTATTTCATTTTTAGAAGAGAAACTCAAGATTGGTTGTAAAAGGAAGGAATTGAAGAAAGAGAAGAACAATACCATTGGAGTGATGGATGTAGAAAGAGAGAGAGAAAAGAACTGGCCTAGTGATACCCTTAAATTCAATATCCTACGTGAGATCTAGTCTGATGGTCTAGTATTTAGAGTTGGGGAATTCACATGCAATGCCTTGGAAACACAATGTCAAAATATATAAATAAGTCTAAAGAGAAATATTATAAGAGGTTATAATAAAATAATTATTAATATATTTTAATCCTTTAATAACCCTAATAAGTATTTATAAATATTAATTCCTATTTCAATTTCAAATATGAATATAAAAGGTACGAGGCTACTAATATAAAAGGGGTTAATAATAAGGTCAAAAATAAATAAGTTTAAAAATTAAATATAGTCAGTTTAAGGGTGACATGTCGATATATATATATATATAATATATTTTAGTATTAAATAATGATTATTTTTTAGATTGAAAATAAATAAATAGTTAATTTAGGAAGAAAGTGCAGGAATCGAGCATCTACCGATGTTCCAGCCATCATCTCTATTTAGATTAATAGGGTGCTTTTCAATTTCTAGGGCCTCCCTGAATTTATGATGATGAAAATGGTCAATCCTCTCAATGACCCTAGCCTCTTCGATGCAGATGTGATGATTGGTTTTTTTTGCAAGTTCTGCCAAGGCAGAGGAGTGCAACCTCCCCTACTTGATGTCTGCAACATGTTAAAAAATCCTTTGGTTAATAGAAATATCGGCCTCCCCAATATAAGGAGTTCCACACGAACAAGGAATGATGTAAACGTCTTTCCCATCCTTAGGGTCAATCGGGTTTTTAACAAAATGTAGAGAAATTAAAATAGTGTTAAGGGGTCTAAAGGAGGAATGAAGCTTATGTTTTTTCAAGAGCCTAGTGATTTTATCTGTGGTCCCTTGAATAAAAGGAAGATGAACCCCAGAAGACCAATCCTTAGGGTCAATATTATTCTTAGGACCTTTTTTAGCATTTTGAAAATCATCCCGTTAATCTAAAATAGAGATGATGGCTGGAACATCAGCAGATGTTAGATTCCTGCACTTTCTTCCTAAATTAAATATTCATTTATTTTCAATTTAATAAAAAAGAAAAAAAAAAAATCACAAAAGTAATAAAAAAAATCAACGTCACCAATGATCAATGTCATCCCTTTGAGATTGCTTAATCGTTGGTGACGTTGGTGCCGTTGATTTTTTTGATTACTTTTTTTTTCTTTTTTAATTTATCTTAAATAGGGTTGGCAACAAAGTGTTGTACATTTAAAAAAGTTGCAAACACCATGTTGCCACCCTATTTAGATAAATAAAATAAAATAAAAGAAAAAAAGTAATCAAAAAAATCAACGGCACCAACATCACCAACAATCAAGCAAGCCAGAAATCAACAAGAAATCTCAATGGCACCAACGATCAAGCAGTCTTAGTCGCACCAACAATCAAGCACCAATGTCACCAACGATCAAGCAATCTCAGCCGCACCTATGATCGTCGCACCAACAATCAAGCAAGAAAGAAAGCCGATCTATAAAATGAAGGGCAAGAAGGCAAGACAACCAGTCATAAAGGTTAATCTTATTTATTTTGACCTTATTATTAAACCCCTATTATTATTAGTGGCCTCTTACTTTTAATTAATATTTGGAAATTGAAATAAAATATTAATATTATAATACTTATTAGGGTTATAAAGTATTAAAATATAATAATTAACTATCCTATTAATAACCTCTTATAATATCTCTTTAAACCTTATTAAATATATTTTGACCCTATTACCTAAACCTCTTTATTTAATATGTACCTCCTTTTAAATTTTTTTGTTAATTTTTATTTAATTAAATATTGGAAATTGGAAATAAGATACTAATATATAATACTATTAAATTTTATAAAAGAATTAAATATAATAATTAAATTATTTATTATAATCTCTATAATATTTTAAATAAAAAATAAGAAAAAAAAATAAAATAGAATAAAAAAAATTGATTTAATTTATTTAATTTAAGCTTTTTTAATTCAAATCTTTTCTCTACCCTTATTCAATCTAGTCGTTACTCACTAATGGCTAGTTAGCAGCTCTCTACATCTATTTATTTCATTCCCTAAATCTGGTACCTCGTCTTATCCTGAAGATGAACCACACTGAATGCTTTGAAACGCGTCGATAAGAATATTTTTTATGTGATTTTCTCTGGAAGATGTTATTAATAATATTATGGATCACAGGAGTCTTAGCTCAAAAATGTTAATGTTTTGAAGTGATGAAACAATATTTCATTTGTAAATTGTAGTCCAACCAATATTAAGTTGGAAACTGATATTGTAATACTTGGCATTTCATATCATATAATTTATCGAGTTGAAATTATTTATAGTTCTACTTGATATTTTTTAGTATTGTCATTAACAATTGTACCATTGGGTTTTCATATCAGATGAAAATGCGCATTGTATGACATTTTTTTTTATTTGGTCGCAAAATCATACTAATTAATTTAAGTTAATTAGTAATGAACACATGAAATCAATCTAAAAATACTAAATTAGTAGTCTATATTGACTAAAGATGAGCACAAATAAAATAAATATACAACGACTAAGTTAGTCATTTATAATGGTTATTAATTAAAGTAAATGAAATGAATACGAACTACTAAATTAGTCGTTTATATAATGAATATGAAACTACCAGAAAGAAGATAAATGACTACTATAAATGATAATTTTGTGATTACAAATGATGACTAAATTTTGCATATATACAACTATTAGTAGTTAATTTACAATATCTTATAACACGACCAATTTTAGTCATATTTCTTTGGTCATTAATTACTTTCAAATGATGACTAAAATTTGCATATATATGACTAGTAGTAGCTAATTTACAGTTTCTTATAACACGAACAACATTTTCGTCCTATTTATTTGATCACTAATCAGTTTTATCAAGTGATCATATAGTAGTATATTTTGTTGTGTATTTGGTCATTAATTGTGGCAATTAGTGACTAAAATAATGACCAAATTTATGACTAAATATACTACTAGATGATAAATTTGAGACAATCAATTAATGAAAAAGCTAAATATGACTAAAAGTTGGTCAAGTTATAAGATATTATAAATTAGCCACTATTGGCCACCGACTGAAAAGTGGTCATTTATGTACAAATTTTAGTCATTTGTTTACTAACTAATTATCCATTTTTTAATAGTGATATAAAGAAAAGTAACATAGAATAGGAATTAATGGCTATTGAAAAGATATTGATGGGGAATATTTGAGGAATGTTTCTAAAAACTTTTTAAAAAGGTGAATTAACTAGAATCCATAATATAGAAGAGAGAAAAACCCAAATTTTGAAGTTGGAGGAAGAGACATGGTGGTTAAATAATAGAGCTATTTAGGTGAAGTGAGATAATAATACATCATTTTCCCATAAGTTTTCTAAACATAGAAAAGTTATTAATTCTACATGGGGTATAAATTATGAAGACCGTAATTATATTACTTCTCATAAGAGATTAGAAGAAGAATTTGTTAAAAATCTCTTCTTTATTTAATAAGAGAGGATCTGTGAATATTAGGGAAACAGTTACAGTTATATGGAATTATCCCAAATTCCTTTCAGATATGGATAACCATATAATTGTTCTAATTGTAAATTTATATGAGGTTGATTCTGTATTGAAGAATTTTCAAAGACATAAAATTTCATGGTTGGATTATGGAAATTTCATTGAATTTTATGATCTACTTCAAAATGATGTACTTCAAGTTGTCAGAAAATCTAGAATACATGGAAGATTATCAAGAGCATTCAGTCCAAAAATTATTTCCCTTATACCCAAAATCCATAAACCTTCTTCGTTCAATGAGTTTAGACCAATATACTTATGTAATAAGATCTATAAAATGATAACAAAAATTGTTTCTAATAAAATAAAAGAAGATTATCTAAAAGGATATCTAAAGAATAATCTGAATTTCTGGAAAATAAATGAATTATGGATGCTATTGGAGTATAACAAAAGTGTATCCATTTAATGATGAAGAATAATATCAAAGCATTATTTATAAAAATGGATTTGGTAAAAGCACCTGAAGAAATAGATTGGGGTTTTCTTAGACTGTTTTTGTTTTAGATCGGACTAGGATTACAGATTACAGAATGGACAATGGGGTAAATTTATCGTATTATTTATTTTGTTATTATTCATGGATATCCTATATGATTCTTAAAATCATTTAAAGGAATTACATAGGGATGCCCTTTACCTACCTTACTAATTTTCCTTGTGGTTGAATGTTTTAGTAGAATGATTGGTAAGGATAGAATTGAGGGGGAATAAAGGGTTTGAAGTTTTCTACTAAGAATATATTAACAAATTGATGATGTATTATTGTTTGGGATTCCATATAGTGAGGAATGGATAATTTTTAGAGATACAAGGATTTTGTGTTGCTTCAGTGTTAGTAAAGAAAATTTTCCTTCACATAAGATTGAAGAAAATGTACAAGTTCATATTAAAAATGTTTTTCCTTACACCTTTGTTCCATTAGAGTTAGGATTTAAATATATATGATATTTTCTAAATCCTAATAATTATTTGAAGGAATACAAGATTTGGCTATTAAATAAAGTTGAGAAAAAAATGGATAATTGGTGTTGTGGGTTTCCCTTGGAGGGGGGTGAACTCTGGTAAAAGTAGTTTTAAAAAATATTCTTGTATATTGGGCATCCTTGATGAAGATCCCTAGTTAGATTTTGAATAAGATAAGGAGAAGATGTTCAATTTTTTGAGGATTGGAAGTAGATATAAAGAAGGGATACATTTATTTAACTGGGAGAAATTATCGATTCTTAAAAAGAAAGGTAGCTAGTGATCTAGGTGGATATTGGTGGCCACCCACTAATTCCACTTGGATCCCCTCTAGTGCTTCTTGCAGTTTTTTTCAGTTTCCTTAATTATAGCACAGTTTACTATTTTTAGCAGTTTTTCGGGTCCTAAACTTCCGGAGCCGTTTTGAGGCCCTAAACAACGTTTTTTGGGAAATCTACTGCTAACGATTTTTCTATCCAAAAATCGTTTTTTCCGTCGTAGTCCTCGGAGAGATCTTTCCAACGGGCTATCATGCGCATCAAACGGAGATAATATGACCAATTCGCGACCCCGGGAAGTTGATGTACCAACTTACCCAAAAATGGGGCCCACAATTTGGCATTTCATCTTCTAGCGTCAGGTTTTGGAATGTGAAGGGTTCTCCATTGTTTCTCAACAATAAATAGGCCTTCGAGCCTCATTGTAAGACAGTTCAGAGGCATGTAGCTACACATCTCTTCTCAGAGATAAGCTGCCATCGCCCTAGCTGGTTTATTTCCATTTCTGGTTGTAAGCATATTTCAGTATTTTCCATTAATAAATGAAGTATTATTTCCGCTGCATCTTTGTGTATATGGTTATCTCTGTAATTTGTTGCGTTCCTGTTTAAATCTGGATCAATTCCATATCAATAGGTGTCAAATCACCGGGTCTCCTATGGGCCAATTCCCGATGATGCTGAGTTTGTGAGATTATCTCACAATATTGGTAACATGATTGGTGCCGAAAACAATCCATTGCAAGTGGGCAAGCTTGCAATTGAGCCAAAGAAGTAGGCTCCTCCCTACCATGCTGTCCACTTTTGCCACCTTTGTGATACCTCCGTGACACATTAGGCACATTGATCTCTGGTGTAGAGTCACTATCATAATCCTGCTCATATACTGACTCGGTCTCTGACATGTTCTTTAATCAACAAGGTAGCTAGAATATATATATGCTGATATACAATTGTGTAAAAAAATGACTGTAGACCTTTTTCTTTTTCTCAAAATGCTGTGACCAAGGGGACAGAAATGACAAGGGATTTGTTAGGAAAAGGGAAGCAATAGGGAAATGGGAACAATGGAAATAAAATAAGGAAATTAGGGAAGGGAAGGGGCATAGAAATTTTGAAATGTTAGGGTTTTGGGATGAGGTAGAGATTACATGTTTATAGTAGAAGGGAGGGATTAGGATTTTGAGGGAAGATAGTGTAGGGTTTTATGAGGATTTATTGGGAAAAATATTGGTGAAAGTAGGGGATGGGAAACAAAGGGAATAGGAAAACCTTGGCAACAGTTATTTTTGCAAACCCTACAACAAACTTGGCATTTGAATCCTTACAGCAAATTGATGAACAAGGAGGGTTTTTATACTTGGTTTTTCATGGAAAATATAGCATAAATTTTTACATAAACCATCGAAAAACCAAGAACAAGACGTGAATGTAAGCCTACATGTGATTTGATGCTTGAAAAGAGGTGTTTGAGTGGTTTCTGGGAAAAGTTCAGGTATAACCTCCTATGTGCCGTGTGCCTCACCCAACACACCGCGCACTCCTGATGCGCCGTGCACATGTTAAATTGCACTGGAAATTGTCGCCTGATGCGCCACGCGCCACTGATGTGCCACGTGCCTGACCTGATGCGCCGCGCGCCCTCATCTACATAGTGCATTTTGCAGGAGACTTTTGGAGGCTTTCCTGGTGTCAGAATCAGGTGTAGGATAGCTCCTTGGAAAGGTCTTTGAGTCTAATTTCGAACCCAACTAGAATTTTTCAATTTGGAGTTCATTTGCCTTGTAAAAAATCAAATCTTCCAAGACTTGTCAAAATGTGCCAAATGAGGCTGCCTCAAGGCAGAGTGCTATTGCAGTCCACTTTTGAATGCCTTACTCAACTCCAAATTGAGCTCATGATAGCTCATTGGAAATATCTTTGTGTCTAGTTATCATTTGACTCATCAAGAAAGTAATTTGGCCAACCATGCTAGGAGAAATCTTGATTTTACCAAGGTCACGTCAGAGGTGCATTCAATTCTCCCGAGGCAATGATATTTTTGACATTTCTCTTAAACCATGATACCTGTGTAAAAAGTGAGGGAGGTTTTTCTTCTTTGGCATGTTTTGGACAAAAACCGCTCTCAGTTTTCCAAAATGCATCTTTGAATACTTTGGAACATCTTTTGAGTGAAACTTGTCCGGATGTGTGAAACAAGGAATTTTGTCAAAATGAAGCGAAATGAAGGGGATAAGGGGCTTCTAAATTCTTGGGGAAATTTTTAGAAGTAGGGAGGAATTTTAGGAAGTAGGATAAAGTGGAATCTCAGAGATCGAGTGAGGGGAAGGGGTCCAAAAGGGCAAAACACAGCCCAACCTAGAAAATTGCCAGGTTGTTGCAAGAAACTAGGGTTTGTGCAAAAATGAGGAATTTGGGGGATCTCAGTGATGAGAAGTGTTTAATAAGGTACATGAAGGATAGGGGAAGGTGTATGAACATCTGGATACAAGTTTTGCTAATGATTTGACCATTCAAGAGAAATTGCATTCAAGACCCTAGGAGAGGGAAATGACCTTTACGTTAGGCGGCAACTGAAGCATGAAAAGGCGTGAAATGACGCAATGGAACCTTGACATGATGATGAAACCATATGAATGATGATAGAATCACTGCAATAGCGACATAGAGACTGACATTTGGCAACTTTGAAAAGAGTGAAACAACCCAGACCTAATGCCTAGTGACCAAATTTTGCTTTCAAGACTCACTGAAATGACAAAATTTGACCTTGACACTCTGAGACCACTTTGTAAGAGCATATTTGATCACTGGAGGAAGGCTGCAAAGGCTGACACTAACACATACAACCATGATAGCCACTAGCCCCAATAGTGGAACGCTACAGTCACTGCCACCTGCTCCTCCAAAGAGATGTACTCACTCTGCCTTGTGGAGAAGGCAAGGCTCATTACAAGACACTCCAAGCTTTCTCTAAGTTATACCTATCAGAAGCTTGGCTCCCAAAATCCTTTACAATGAGTTATGAGGTTCTATATATTGAAAAGTGTGGGGTGGCATTTGGCAATCCCCCTTGTGACTCCTGAGCTATCCTCATGACTTTTCAACTTACACATGACGGTTTACATTCTACTACTAGCACTTAATCTTTCCCTTCAAAATATGTTTACAATACAATTTGCACATGTACCCATGTGAGACAAAAATGGGCTTGAGTAAGCCATACAAGACATCACTGAGACTCGGATAGTTGTGGGAAGACTAATTCGACGACATCCTCTTGGTGATTGATGGTGGTGAACTAATGCCAAGCTTGGTAGTCTAATATAATGTCCACATACTCCATGGTGACATCCCTATGAAGGTGAACTCTTGCCTCTGTTGCATCTGGGTACACAGGTTTGGCACCTCTGTCCAACTCGTCATATAGCATGCGCATCATGGTCTTGAGTGTAGCCAGACCAATGACACGTTGGTGCAGAGTGTCTACGCTCATCTATAAATCTGCGTTGGTGGCTATGTGCATCAATTGATTGAAGTACATGTCCAGCTCCAGTCAGACTTGGTTCTTTGCTTTTTCCTCGGTGAGTGTGTCAATGGATGGGATCACATGCATGCACACAATGACATCCATGCTCATGAAAACTCATGCATGTGAAGCCTGTAAGTTGGTGATGAGTTGTGGGATTTCCTCATACTTCCAGATCTGACTCCAGATGTGTGCATTCAACTCCACTTCCTTTGGCTTCATCATCTTTGTAAAGTACAACGAGGATCCGTTGTACCTCATTGTCCATATCTGCATGTGATCGACAACAGTGTGTATGTCTGTCAAGATGTATGCTCTCCTAGCACAACACTGCTTCCAACCATTAAGATGGACAACTAATTTATACACGGTGATGAACCTAAAGTACAACTTCTGCATGACTATCTCGAGAGATGATACTTCATCAAGTATCTATTTATTCAACTTTGATTTGGTGGATGTTGTAGCTTTCTTTTCTCTCTTCTTGGCCGCTTGGAACTCCTTATCCATGCACTCATTCTCAGCTATCAAGAATCTCACACTTGATTTGGTGGCTTCGGAATATGCTTTTGTAGCATTAGACAATGCAGCTGGATGTTTGTGCATATCCGACATGATCACTCATTCTTGAAAATAAGCAAGAGATGCAAGGTCATCCAAAGTGGGCACTTTGCGCAACTACACAACTCTGTGTTGTGACTTGTCAAAGGATATGTTGTGCACATCTACTTTCGGGTTGTCCTCAAGGGTTTCAGTTTCTCCTTGATCACTTGGGACTTGATTTTCTCTCGGATCTAGTAAAGCCTATGAGTGACCTCTCGGTCCTTGGGCATGAGATCTGTATCATGATCCTACTTTGGTTGAACCACATCCATGTCCATCTGCTCCAACATCTGTTCAATATCCTGAGCAAAGTCCTGCTCCTACGACTTCTTACCCTATTTTCTATCTGCCAACTCTTTTAATTCAATAACTTGTTTTTGTGTAGTTTAATAAATGTGTGCACATTGTGTTTCTTGTTGTTCCTATTCCTGTTGTGCTTCCTTCTCCCTTCTGTGCATCTCTTGTTCTTCCCTTAGTTGTGGCTTCACCTCCTACAACTTCTTCTCTGCCTCCTCCAGTTTCTCCTTCTCCCTCTGTCTTTGCACAATCCTTCTATTGCGTTGTTGATTCTTTGCTTCAATCTCCAAAGTTTCTCTCATTACAAGCGGATCTTCCTTGAACTTGTAGCTTTTCTCCACCTTTGCACTGTCGGTAACCTTCCTTTTACCTTTGTCATGCATAGGTCTACTACCCTCTATTGTTGCTAATGTTATTGCTCTCTGAGATGTTGGTGCCTTGTGAACTGCTAACCATTCTACAACCACTTTTATTGGTTCATTGAGCCTTGAGGAGTTATAGCAGTATCTCCATGGGTCTTCCTCAGGCAAATGAAATTCCCCGTGGATCCAAGGATGATACACCCTCATAGAGTTGTCCTTCACTAAGCGATGCGGGTCATATGGATTGAAACTTCTTGTGCAGAAGGTGAAACTCTTGAATTCTTCCATCTTGGCCTAAGCATGTTTGAGACTCTAGATCTCATACAACCCAATCTGCAAAGGAAGAGTGGGCCAAGGTGCCTTCTTCTTCCTGTATATTCTTGATGACAACCCTGTCGAGATGTGGTATGCAATCTCTTGCAGGAAAAACTTGTCCATGAAAAACTTTGGTAAAACATGTGAATCCTTCTTTGCATTGTACATCCGGATTAAGATGTCAAGGGGTGAGGCATACCAATCTACTATGTTAACCATTGCCTCCATCACCTCTTGTGACATGCAAGGTAGATCCTGCTCAAAGATCATCCTATACACTAGGGTGAAGTAGTGGTCTTATAGTTGTAGTATTACTCCATGGAAACTGCACTTGGAGAACAACCTACAATAGATGTGCACAGAGGTTTTTGAAGGTGTCCATGCCCAACCCAAGCCAGGGAATTGTTGATGGGCATAGATTGCATCAAGAATGTAGGCAGACATGAATAGGTTTGCTTGCTAACCCTTGTGTGCATGTCGGGAATTTGTTACTTGCCCCTTCAATTGGAGAGCCAAAATGTCGGACCAGTTGAAAGGTGTTCCTTCATTCGTTAGTCGATCTAACACAATTAGCGAACAATGCGGGAAGGTCTTTGTACTCTCCTGTCTGTATAAATGGAATGTGAAGATGAATAAGAACTGATAATCCTTCTATAGTGTCTTTGAATATACCTGGTTGGGTGTCATCCTAAACTTCAACAACTCTCTAACCCATCTCTTCAAGATGTCTCTTGAATTCGCATTACTGTTGGGATGGGTGAAGAGTGCATCCATTGTGTTCACCGGCTGTGGAAAGTGATATGTCTCCTAAAAGTTCTCTTCCCTAAAGGCAACAAGTTCTGTTCCACTGACACTACTCAGCACCATTGTCTCTGGGCTAGTATGTGAGAAAATCCAGTGGATCATGTCTGCTCATGGGAATGCGGGATACTTGCATGAAACCCAGTACAAGCCATACTTGTGTATGTTGACAGAGGCTCTACGGTCCTCCAGATTCTCCTCAAAGGTGCTTGAAAAGATGTCATTCATGTCCTACCATGTTATCTTGATCTCCTTGTCTATGAACAACTTAGTATATTCATAGATGGTTAAGATCATAGACACTTGCTCAATCGCATCTCCAGGTGTGGTCTCTATGGTGTCCTTTGACCCTACTCTCTTGGAAGCCATTGTACCTATACTATTGAGAGGTTGATGAACACCTACGATAACTACAGATAAAGTAACACTTGTGGCAAGCAAACTATCAGTTGAAAACCAAAAGCAACTTGAGGACTGACATGCAACACACATGTTTGACTGATTGGGAAAATTGCACAATTTTCTCTTGGAGACGTTGGGAGACTGATTGTTGAAACTGTGCAGAGCATAGTCCAGGATATCAATGAGCCGATTGATTGCTGAAACTGCACAAAGCACAGTCCAACTTA
Source organism: Pinus taeda (assembly GCA_000404065.3). Taxonomy (NCBI): domain Eukaryota; kingdom Viridiplantae; phylum Streptophyta; class Pinopsida; order Pinales; family Pinaceae; genus Pinus; species Pinus taeda. Next base: position 255,042 of record APFE031711050.1, read on the forward strand.
GCTTTCTGAGGACTAGAACTGCGCAATGTGTAGTTTCAGTTAGCATGACTGCTACCCGAGAAATTGAACTGCGCAATCTCAGGGTCCAACTGAGACACTGCCTCTCAAAATTACCCAGAGCACACTCTAGGAGGCTAGTGTGAGGTAGGCTTTGTGCAATTCCTAGGAGCAAGGAAAGGCCTTCCATCCCATAAATGTGCAGTGCAAGCCGGGCAAGGCAAGGTCCAAGCCAATGAGCAACTAAAAACCAATAAGGATTGAAAGTATGTGCAGAATCGGTGTAGACATGAGAGAATGAAAATTCATTTAATCAGTACGTGCAGGATTCAGTAAAATGGGAAAACAATGCAGTGTGTCAAGCAGGTCGCCACAACAATGACTATTAGTGCAGAAATAATGTCATGCATGCGACAACAAGGAAATGCAATTCAAAACTCGAAACAACACTTCTACAAGCTAGTATGCATTGAAATGAAAAAAAGCATTCAATAAAACCAAGAAAACAACATACACACAAATAGAAATGTAAAAAGCAACAGAGAAGCAGCAAAAGACATGAAAAGCGGACTTACCTAGAAAAAGTTACGATGAGTGTGCTGAAAGTTCCAAGATGCATTAGGAATGCTAGAGCTCCAAGATTGAAAGTGAGGAATAAAATCTGAGGCGTTGAATAAATATTTTTGACAAGATCGAGGCTTATGACATGCATGCCACAATTATAGGAAAAATTGACACTTGGCGGGAGGTTTCTAAAATGACTTTTGCATGTAACCCCCAACTGCCATAAATAGATCCCTAAAATCTAGCGATGCTTTTTTATTTTATATTTTTTCTTTTCGAAAAAAAAGTTTCCCATGCGTGCAAGGCAAGATTACACTATCATGGAGGGAATCCTTCAACCTGTGAGCACATGCAATGGTCAGCAAGCCTTAGGATGACTTCTGTGTAGTTTCTGGGCTTAGTGGTTGTGGCTACCCCTAAAGCTCTATGCAATTTCTGGACTAAAGCCAAGGATGCCAACCAAAACTATGCAAATTCTGAGAGCAATCCTGGTGAGGGGCTACTCTACACAATTTTCTTGGGGAAGGTAGCTTGCCTTCTCTACACAATTCTGGAGAGCGGTGCTAGATGCCAGGATGCACTGCACAATTTTGGAGAGCAAGGTTGCTTGCACAAGAACCAGTTTGAGATCAAGTAATGGATGGTTAGCTTGCAAGTGAAAGACAAACAAGTTAACAAGCACAAGCTGTTAATCCAAATAAAATCAACTGAAAGCATAAGTACTTGGGTGTGTAGGACATGCTGCTGAGGATGGTTGGTAGGGAGGCTCCAAAACAAAGCTAAGGAAAAATTTTGGAGGATGGATTTAGCCGCTACAATAGATTATAAGGGGTCACAATATAATCATAGCCTACATGAAAATAATAATGTAAGGGTACAAAAATAACAATAGTGGACTTCTATAGGGCACAACAATAACAATATGGGGAATACATGGGAACAACAATAACAATAGGGGGATACACTACAATAACAATAAGAGGGATACATTAGTATTATAGGGACCTAACATGCCCCTCTCCTTAAAAAATGTGTTCTCCTCAACACTTGAGTAGTTCCAAATGCTTATGTATAAAATTCTCATCCTCCCATGTGGAATCTTCAGTGGGTAAGTTCTTCCACTTAATGAGATACTTTGAAATTAATTGATTTTGTAGTTGTTTGGTTCTTTTTTTTGTGATTGCTTCAGGCTCAAATATGATTTTCCCTTCTTCTTTGAGTTTTGGAAACAGTGTTTTAACTAGGAGCTTGTCACTGATAACCTTCTTTAAGCATGAAACATGGAAAATTGGGTGTACTCGGGAACATGCAGGAAGCTCCAATTTGTATGCCATTGTACCAATCTTTTGCAAAACCTTGTAAGACCATAGTAATTGGGTGATAATTTATTATCCTCCTTAGATTTCTTGAGGGAGATTTGTTTATATGGTTGTAGCCATAAAAATACCTAGTCACCTACATCAAAAATTCTTTCATTGCGATGCTGATATGTCTGTTGTTTAATTCAATTTTGCTTCAAAGTAAGGTTATCCTTTAAGAGTTGGAGGACTTGTTTTTGATGTTCAATGTGATATTCCACTACTTGAACCTTATAATTTTCTCTTAAATATGATGTGATGCATGGTGGATGATATCCACAAAGTGTCATAAATGGGGTCATTTTGATATAGTATGGAAGGAAGTGTTATACCACCACTTAGCTATAGGTAACTACTTGACCCATTGTCTTTTTTTATCAGATACAAAGCAATGAAGATATCCTTCCAAACATTTGTTCACTATCTCAGTTTTCCTGTCAGATCGAGGATGATAAGATGAACTATGAGCTAGTTGAGTACCAAGACAAGAAAGTAACGCGTTCCAAAAATTTCCAGTGAAAATGGGATCTTTGTCACTTACAATAATCTTTGGGTTTCCATGTAGATTTTGAATTGTTTCCATAAACATAGTAGCAACTATACTAGATTTAAAAGGATGAGATAATGCAAAAAAGTGTGCATACTTGGTAAGTCTATCAACTACCACCACGATGACACTCTTTCCTTTAGACTCGGGTAAACATGTGATAAAAACCATTGAGACCTCCTCCCAACGTTGTCTTGGAATCATTAAAGGTTGTAATAGACTCAAGGTCTTAATTGTTTCAACTTTATTTTGTTGAAAAACCAAACATTTTGCCACAAACTTCTGAATATCGGATTTAAGGCCATCCCAAAAAAATTCCTTCTTGACGTTGTGGTAAGATTTTAGAAATCCTGAGTGCCCTCCTAAGGGGGAGGTGTGAAATTCCAAAAGAATATTTTGTTTGAGTTGGGAATTCTTACAAAGATATAAGCAATTTTTGTACCATAATGAATCATTTTTCCAACTAAATGTATTAGATGTATTGGGATCTTTCTAAAAAATTTTAATGAGTGTCCACAACTATTCGTCATTCTTCCATTCATCCCTTGCTTCATTTATCCAATCAGGTTGGATAATAGAAATGGAACAAAGAAATGCTTCCATAGCCTCATCATTTCTTGAGAATTCATTTGCAACAACATTTTGCTTCCCTCTTTTGTCGATTATTTCAAAGTCATAACCCAACATCTTTGTGACCCATTTTTTCTTCTCTTCTGAAGGTAATATTTTTTCCAAAAATTATTTAATACTTTTGTGATTTTTTTTTACCTTGAAGTGCCTTCCCATTAGGTAAGGTCACCATTGCTTTAGTGCATGTAGTATTGCCAACATTTCCTTCTCATAAATAGGTTTGTGTGAATAATTCCTTTGATTGGATGAATTTCAAAAGCAACGTGCCTTCCTTCTTGCATCAAAACAACACCAATTCCATTTCTTGAGGCATCACATTCCACAATAAAGGTTTTTGTGAAATCTAATGTTAAAAACCGTTAGTTTCTTCCAGAGTCTAAGAAAATGCATTTTTCTTCACTAATGTTTTTAGAGGTGTTGTTATTCTCCTATAATTCTTAACAAACTTGTGATATTATCCTGTCAACTCGAGAAATCCTAGAAGATGCTTTATGGTTGTGGGGATTTTCCATTCCTTAATGGATTTAGTTTTGTTAGGGTCTACCTTAACACCCTCATGAGATACAGTATGACCCAAATATTCCACCTCTTATGAACCATAAACTATCATGGATATTCCACTGGATAGTTCGTCACAACATATCTAATAATATTATATTAAAAATATGAGTTTCTACACAATTATAGTTTTATTAAAATTTAAGATCTGTAGATTTAATTGTATTTAGTGCATGCATGCGAATGGAAATTATGCAGAAAAGTAGATAACGATGAAATAAGCTCACACACACACATAAGACTCAAGACACACTCTTTGGGAAACCTATTCGAGAGAAAACCCAACTGGAAGGTGAGGATACTTCGCTCTCTTCCTCTGTCTGGAAATATGGCGACGGATACAAAGAAGCAATGTCTGTGGCCCTACAATGCATAAATCCTCTTTGTTTTCTCTACCTCCTATGTCTCCTGCCTATCTTTTCTAAGCTATGGAACAAAATGCTCTCGAAAGAATGGAATGCCTCTTCCTCCTAGTGGCCCAGTTATAACACAATCTGATAGGTTACTAGTGGTTAATTTTGACTACATCAACTCTCAAATAGAGTTACAAAATAGAATCTTCTAGAGTATTTTATATCAAAAAAATGTGGCTAGATCCTTTTCCATGAATAATGGGGGGTGACGTTGCATCCTCCCAAATTATAGTTGTGAAAAAAGGAAGGTCAACTTTTGAGTGGCATAACTTTTGCATACAAACAACATGAAATGGTACAACACTAAAGTGGCAAATTTTTACCCCCCAAAAAAATTGTTTGATGCCTCAAAATGCTCCTGAAAGGTTTCAGACCCCATTTCGCCAAACTAGGTCCCACCAATAAAAATAGTCCCTTGAGTTGATTCCTCGACTGTTTCCACTCCAAATGCATCGAGATGGATGAAAAACAATATAATGATCCAATCCAGATCATATTTTACTCTAAAGAAACATTTGGATGTTTTTGCATATAATTGTTTCTCCTCCAATAGTTTGAGCACCATGTCAACATGTTGAACATTATCCTTCCAAGACTTGCTATAGATTAGTACATCATCAAAAAATACTAACACAAATTTTCTAAGGGTTTGAAAATGGAATTCACCAAACCTTGAAATGTAGAAGGTGCATTAGTAAATCCAAAAGGCATTACCAAAAATTCATAATGACCCTCATGAGTTCTGAATGTTGTTTTCGAAATGTCTTTAGTATTCAATCTAATTTAATGATATATTCAACAAAGATCTAGCTTGGTGAAGTAAATTGCTCCATGTAATTCATCCAACAATTTGTCAATGATAGGAAGGGGAAATTTATCTTTAACAATGAGCTTGTTGAGCTCCCTATAATATAGACACATACGCCATGATCCATCCTTTCGCACCAATAATACTAGAGCAGAGAAAGAGCGTTAACTAGGTTGAATTATACCAACCTCTAGTATTTATGTAACCACATATTCAATCGCACTCTTTTGGGCATAGGGATATCTGTAAGGCATGATTTTTTGGGGAACACTTCCTAGAGTAAAATGAATAGCGTGATCATGATCAAGAATAGGTGGGAGGCCTTTGGGAGTCTCAAATACCTTGGATTGATTGTCCAAGACTTTTTGGAGATCTGGAGAAATAAATGATTTCGATGTTTTAACCTCTAGTGAGCATAATTGTGCAATTACACCTTGTTGTTCTTTCTTTAGAAGCTTTGTCATGCCATTAGAGTTGATTATGTTTCTTGGTTTCCCTCTGATGCCCCTTGATTCTATGGAATTTTCTAGTAGATTCAAAAGCTCATGTAATGTACTAATTAAAAAATACAAGAATCTAATTCTATTCTTTACAGCAAAACCCATAAACATCGAGCAAACAATAATCAACAAGAGGAAGAACATCAAGGGCACATAACACAATAAATATTCGAGGAAAGCCACATCTCAAACCCCATTACTATATTGTATTAATATGGAAAATCAAGATGAAATTACAATGCTTGTTCTCTCTAGAACAATCCCAACACTCAGTAAAATCAATCTCCCAGCTCATAAGCAAGCTCAATCCAAATCCAGGCCTCCTCTCTGCTCTCCAAGCTTCCTATTTCATTTCCCAATTCCTATGGAGGATAAAGTATTTTATTTAAAGGGAAATAAAGCCTCTAAAAATTATGGAACCCCTTAAGGATCAATTCCTGAATGCATGCAATATCAGCGCAACTCAGAAAAATCTAAAACAAATAGTACATTGTCCCTACACTCTAGTCTCAACTGGGTCTTTCTCAGAATTGACATGCATAAGTTTCTGATGAGTGAATATTCAGTTAACTGGAGTAGCAATAGTTGAGTGCACTAATGCATCAACTGACTGTTAACTCACTATTAGTTCCTCAAACAGTTTGGAACTAATTTAACTGGACTTAATTCAATAAACTGTGTTAACTAATTACCACTCATACTTAACTCATCCTGGACCCCTATAATATAGGGAGAACATATACATGAATTCAGAAATACTTCCAACTCGAAATTCCTAAGTTAATTAAGTCAACTCACTCTGGTTAAACAAGTTTCTATGAGAATAAAATTTGATTTTTATTCTCAGTTTAATTCAAGCACAAATTAAACTGGAATTTCTGGATTCTATTTTTATCATTTCTTGTTGCTATTTTCAAAATTCCCTCTCAACAAGAAAGGAATTCAACTCGATCTTGATCTTGAACCTTTGGAATATTTTGCATGCAACACCTCTCTCTAGTGTTGTTTCTCCAGCAACTCTAGAAACAAAATAACATCCAACCTGAATTAGAATGATGCCTTTGTCATCATATTCTTTGACTGTTATTTCCTCTGTCGACTCAAAACTATGCGCTTCTGTTGACTCTTCCTTTCTACACTTGTTGTTAACCCTCTCTATGCTCCATCAATATCTTACTAATCTAGCCTCTGTCACTTTGATCTCTAACTGCATCAATCCCACTGATTCCTCCTGCTACTGTGTACTTTGGGCTCTCGTAGCAAGGTATGATCCCTGAGATAAAACCACTCAATGGACCCTGCCCAATTTCAGCCCTCTTGGGACTATCACTTCAAATTTCCCCACATCTCACCTGGAGGTATGGTTGCATGTTATCCCTCTGCCCACTTGGCTTGAAATTTCCCCCTACTGGATGTCTCTACATGACTGGATGCCTCCACTCAATCTCCTCTTGGCTTCTCCAACTGTGGTTGCTCCACAATTGTCTAAGACAACTTATGAGATTCCTTCTCTGCTTGAGGGGATCTCTCCACTCGGTCTCCTCTCGTCTTCTCTAGTTGTGGCTACTCCATAACTTCCTAAAGCTACTACTGAGGTTTCTCCAAGGGCTGCATGTTGAGAGGTAATTTACTCTCCCTCTCAACCACCAAGTCTCTAACCTTTTCCTTGCTCCTCAAGGCTTTGCATGCATCTTGAACCTCAAGAGCATATAGGTTCTTGACCCATGCATCGATCTATTTCACCTATATCATGGTGATGTGTCTAAGGAAAACCTTTCCCTTACTAAAAACTACATAATAACCACAATCTCCTAATACTGCGACTGAAACAAGATTCTTCTTTAGTCCTGGAACATACATCAAATCTATGATCTTGAGAGGGGAGCCAGACTCCCTCTGAAAGGTAACCATACCAATCCTGGTAGGTCTATACCTCTCGTCATCTCCAAACTCTATGCTATGCTTGAGGTGTTTCTCCTCAAAATCACTGAAGAGATCTCTATTCCTCGTCATATGGAATGAGGCATTATTGTCAAGATACCACATGCCTCCCATGGCAGTGCCGGCCATGTATGCAATGAGAGAGAAATCTAGTTTGAATTGTGAAGCTAGAGCTTCACCTGTTGCTGCTACTACCGGATCCTTCTTGCTTGCTTTCCTCTAGGAGCAGTTCTTGGCATAGTGCCCATGCTCGTGATAGTGAAAACACTTGATTTTCATCAATTCCATCTTCTTTCCGCCCTCCTCGCCTTGGGAATTATATCCCTTGGCCCACTTTTCCTTAATCACTAAGGAAGAATTCTCTTCCAGTTCCTTAGAAGAGGTCCCATCTCTAGTGTTCCTCTTGATCTCATCCTACATCAAATCCGACCATAGTCGTTCCCAATCTGAGAGATTCTCTTGACCATTGATAGAGTCCTGATAGCTATGTCAACTCTTTGGGAGTCCAAGAAGAGCAAGGCTCACCATATCTTCCTCAGAAATAGTGATTCCAACACTTCCAAGTTCATCATGACATTGAGTGAACTTGGTCAAGCAATTTGGAATTGAGTCACCCACCTCCATCTTGATTTTTCGAAGTTTATCTTTCAGTGCCAACTTCCTTTGGTCACTGCTATTCTGGAAAAGGTCCTTCAATACTTTCCACATAACACGCGAAGTTTCCTTCGCATGAAGACTTGAGATAATTTGGTCTCAAACTCCCTCAAGGATTATCCGCCTCGCCCTTGTCACACACTTCTTCCATTCGGTCAGATTCTGAGCATCCGATGTTGGTGGCTTAGCAATGTCCTAATCAATGAATTCCTTCAATCCATTATCCTCCAACACAACCTCCATCCAGTCCTTCCAGGCTATATAATTTGAGCTTCCATCCAAGGCATACTGGAGTCACAAACCATAGAACGCCATCTGTCGATCTTGAAGTATGTATTGCAAATTCAAATTTCACCTATAACCCAAAACTCATAGCTTCGAAATCTCCTCTAGAGATATGATTTTATATTAGTGATATCTCCCTCATCCGAACTCTGATTTGACCGATGTTTTTTTTTTTTTTTAATTTGGGTATCTTTTACCAAGGAATCCAGATCTGTAATTTGTTTCTGAAAATTTTGTACATAAATTCTCATATCTTCTTTGCAAACTTTGGCCCAATAAACAATCTTGTTTCGATACCATGTATAATTTTCCTATAGATTCACAAGCTGATGCAATGTACTAAATAAAAATACAAGAATCTACTTACTCTTTATAGCGAAGCCCATAAAGATTGAGAAAACAATAATCGACAAGAGGAAGAACATCAAGGGCACATAACACAATAAATATATAGGGAAAGTGACAACTCAAAACCCAACTACTATATTGTATTAATCCAGAAAATCAAGATGAAATTACAATTCTTGTTCTCTCTAGAAAAATCCCAACGCTCAGTAAAATCAATCTCTTAGCTCACAAGCAAGCTCAAGCCAAATCCATGCCTCTTCTCTACTCTCCAAGGTCCCTATTTCCTTGCCCAATTCCTATGGAAGATAGCTTATATTTAAAGGGAAATAAAGCCTCTAAAAATTGCGCAATCCCTTAAGGATCGGTTCCTAAATGCATGCACTATCAGTGCAACTCAGAAAAATCTAAAACAAATAGTACACTATCCCTGCACTCTAGTCTCAACTAGGTCTTTCTCATAATCGACATGCATGAGTTTCTGATGAGGGAATATTCAATTAACTGGAGTAACACTAGTTGAATGCACTAATGTATCAACTGACTGTTAACTCACTATTAGTTCCTCAAATGGTTTGGAACTAATTTAACTGGACTTAACTCAATAAACTAAGTTAACTAATTACTACTCATACTTAAACTCATCGTGGACCCCTATAATATAGAGAGAACATATACATGACTTCATAAATACTTCCAACTCGAAATTCCTAAGTTAGCTAAGTCAACTCACTCTAGTTAACTATTACAAGTTGCTATGAGAATAAAATTCGATTTTAATTATCAGTTTAATTCAAGGACAAATTAAGCTGGAACTTTTGGATTCTATTTTTATCATTTCTTGTTGTTATTTTCAACAAATTCAACTTCCTTTGCTTCCAAAAAAAATTCAAGAAAAGTTCCTGAAAATTAAAACCTATCATCCCCAAAGATTGTAACCATTGGACTCCTAGTACAACATCAATACCACCCATTAGATTGGAAAGCAGTGGACTATTCAATACATATCCCCCCATGATTAGCTTGATATTATGACACTTTCTAGAGCAATTTATAGTTCCTTCATTTGCAACCACCACTTGACACTTTGATGCTAGATATAAGAAGCAATTCAATTCCTTAGTTATCTTACAATGTATAAAATTATGGGTACTACTTGAATCAATCAACACTATTACCTTTTTCTTCTTGATATATTCTTCTATCTTGAGAGTTTGAGGAGTGGTAATTCTCACCAATGCATTACAAGATATGGTTGGGTCCATCTCTTCTTTCTTTGGGGTTGGTTCATGGAGTATATCCTCCTCTTTTGATGTTTCTTGTTCCTTTTCTTCCTCCTCTTCACAATCTATATAAAATAATTTATTCTCAGCACACTTATTACCTTTAGTGCATTTTTCATCACAACTGTAGCAAATCCTTTTTTCTCTTTTTTCCTGCAATTGTTGTGGTGTCAACCTTGTAGGTTGTGGAAGGCTAGGAGCATCAACGTTTCCATCTTTATAGTTGTGAGTGGTTGACTTCCTTGTCACCATAATTTTTCTTTCAACTTTTGTTGCCACCCTAAATTCCTTCTCCAATGAATCAGGTTCCCAAAGGTGAACCTCATGTTGGATGTTATCCTTTAAAGTCCCTATGAAGACATAAATCCTATGCTCCTTTAGAATATCAGTTACGTTGATATTCAATTTTTGGAAGTCCTCAATGTGCTCCAGAATTGAACCCTCTTGTTTGAGATTTATCAATTAGCTAAAGAAGTTGTTTCTCTCTGTATCCTTATAATGTGATATCATTTCCTCCATAAAAATTGACCAAGTGACAAGAGGTTTACAAGAAAAAATCCATCGATACTATACAAACTAATTGGGTTCTAAATTCAAAGATGCAATGTGTACCTTTTGTGTGTGTTTCACATCATGGAGATCAAAATATTGCTCCATCCGTAGTATCCATGTTATCGGATCCTTGCCATCAAACTTAATCATAACGATCTTTGGAATGTCATAGGTCTAAAACCCAACATTTGAGTCTTTAAAATCATAATCCATATTCCTTTTTTCATCATCATGATTTTCATGGATTACCTTGTCACCATTCAGAAGCCTTTCTTGTAGCAACTTTGTCAACCTTCCATCTTGACATTCATCATTGCTTCCACGTATTATTTTAAACCATCCTTCAAACCTTCCATGTAACTTTTTATTTTTACTTCTAAACCATCCATTGTAACATTCATCATCACTTCCAATTCATATTTGGTTACTCTTTGCGAGAGAAAAATTTGTTGCACTGGGTCTCGTAATTTTGATATATCATGTTGCATTTCTTCCTCTTCTTCATGTGTCATAGTAGATCTTTCTTGTTGCTTACTAGGTGTGTCCATTTTCCTTCTTTGACAAATTTTTGAATCAAAAAATGATATATGTGCTTCACTCTGCCCTAGAATCACTTCAAACTGATTTTTCAAACAAAGGTTATGCAAAAAAAAAAAAAAAAACCTATTTCTTACTTTTTAGGAGCTTGATATTGAAATTGTTGTATCTCTATAATTTTGAATCTCCCAGGTCTGAAATTCTTCTATGTGGTAGCCCTATAATTCTTCTTTCCAACCCCACAAGTTAGACAAAAATTGGATTCTTCAAGATAATGTTATGCCCAATATCCCATGGTGACTTGATTATGGATTAGTTCAATAGAGCGAACTTGTAATGAATGCTATGTGTCATTGTTTCAACATTTGGCCCAAAAAGTGATATTCGAAAAACTACATTCCATTCACTTTCAATCACGTTTTTATGAAATTAAATATGATGCTTGTAGAGGAAGGTATGACAATTTTCCCAAGGTCACCTATTTGAGACTGAATTCTGGAGCATGCAAAATTCCTAACTTCTTTGCACCATATCTCAGAAAATATAGCAAAGTAAGATCTAAACTTTTTAAAAGAAGTTCATCAATATTTCTACTTCACGTGGTCACAATTTCATATTTTTAACCTTCATATAAAAAAATGTTTTAATGAAGATGCCACAATGAACTGTTTGAAGTAGTGAAACCCTAGAATCGAAAGCTATGATACCAAATGTCATGCAACCAACTCATAAAGCAGAAGACAAGATAGATCTACGACTTAAAAATTATCCTCTTTGAGGAGGAAATCTCCTTTATATTACATAAACGAACAATTCTTGGATGATACAAATGATAAGACCTCATTGGTATATATAGGAATCTAAGGGGTCACAATATAATCAGAGCCTACATAACAATAATAATGTAGGGGCAGTACAATAACAATAGTGGACTTCTATGGGGCACAAAAACAAAAATATGGGGGATACATGGTCACAAATATAACAATAGGGGGATACACTACAATAACAATAAAGGGGATACACTAGTATTATAGGGACCTAACAAATATACCTTTGTTTTTTACTAACCATGTGCCCCCATCAGATAAGTAGAGGTAAAACCATAAAGGATTTTGTGTCCCCGTTCTAAACCCAACCCCTTCACCTCCCCTTAAAACATTTACCAATCCACAAGCAATCAGGACATAAGAAAGAAGAAAAAATAATCCATATCTTCCATAGGAATTAAAAATCCCCAAAAATGTGTTCAATTGATTATTCAACTACCTTATAGAGAATGCACCAATCCATACCAATCTTATAACATCGTTGCATATCATCCCAAGTGAGAAATTTTTAGCAATAATACACCACATAAAGAGGTGGGATTTTTCCAAACACCCTTCCACCACCAAACCTCCTCTACCTTAGCAACATCCAATTTCAAAAGAAGGCAACCCCCCGTGGGGGTGTAGATGCCTATCGGGGAGTGGGACCAAACCAACTCATCTTCATAAAGAGTCAGCCTTGTGTGAGCAATATGTAAAGCCTTCAAATATCTATTCCGAACATTATGAAATTTCAGTCCAATCTGTAAAGCCCCAATCAATAACCACCCTAGACACCAAATTATATTCCTGGTAGGATTGTCAATGTATGTAAGTCAAGAGAACCCTCTATCTCTGAGAAAATCAATACAATCTTGACACAAAAGATGGGATATCCTGCACTAGCAAGGTATCCTTCCTCAAACAAACCTTATACCCATTACCAATCTTCCAAGAAAGACCAGAAGCAATAATATCAAAAGATTTAAGAACAAATTGCCAAATAATAGAGATATTAGAATTAGGTTTGTCGATAAGCTAATCCAAACTTCCATATAAAAAGGATGGATGTACTTCTACTATACCACCTAAGTCCATAAATTGTTTGTTGTTAAGATACTCCACCCATACTTTATAGCAAGAGCATGTGAGAAAAAAAAAATACTCTTTAACCCCCACCCACCCAGTGCTTTGTGCAAGGAAATCCTATCCCATTGAACCCAAGGGAGCACAAATTAATCCTCGGTACTAGCCCATAATAATTTGAAACATATTTTGTGAAGAGTACCATGAGGAATACAAGTAGCTAACATCCAAAAAATAGGAATATCCTCCAAAATTGACTTAACCAGCACAAGTCTCTCAACTCTGGACAACAACCTAAGACTCCATCTTTTAAATCTTTTTCTAATGTTGTAAATAATACATGACCATTCCACCTTCTTGTAACAATTTGATTTTAGATGAAAGCCCAAATATTTAATGCCTTTATCAAACCCATGAATTTGAAAAGGAAAAACATTCTTGATGTTCAAAGCTTCAAATTCAAACAAATTTTGAGTCAAAATATATGACTTCCGGTCATTGACCACCATGCTTTTTGTTGAACGAAACAGACAAATAATCTTAGATAAGGTAGCTACATCTCTACAAGATCCATTGCAGAAAATAAAGATGTCACCAACAAATAGGAGATGAGTGCTCACTAATGCATTTGAAATAACATGTAACACCCCACCCCACATTTACCCGATTTTACAAGCTCACCAGAGTAAACATCAGCTGAGAGTTACTATGCATGACCTGATATCCAATATTCCAATATGGAAATGGGGCCTAATTTACCAACTTGTCCAACACTTACTATAATAATCGAGAATACCTAAGCACACCCTTAACAACTTGATTCCACTAATAATCTTTCCCTAAGTCTAGGCCACTCGTTGACCTAGCTGTTATAGCTCCAAATCTCACTATTATGGTTTGTGATGCTGCACTCATGGCCTAGGGAAACCCCTCCTTCCAGACCTAGTCCAGAATTTAAAAAACAGTGTTTTATTCCTTATACGCGACATTTCCTTGAGTTAAATGCATGTATACGCGGGTAGGCATATACCCAACCCGCGTATATGTATTAAAACAATTAAAAAAATATAAAACTCCTTAATTTCGGGTAGAGATCGCGGGTTTTACCTGCTGATCACCTATTAGTGCCCGTGGCCCAACTGTTCCCAACCAACTCCCAACTAAAAAACTACTTTGGGAGAGGTATAAAAAAGGCCGCAAAGGGAAGGCCTAAGGGAGGAGAGAAGAGAGAGAAAGGTTATTATACCTAGATTTTTCCCCTGACCAGGTCTGAAGACCCTTGTGCCTTCTGCACTTCCCCCATTTGTACAGGAAACCCTTGTTTCCTTATGTGTTGATGTTCATCCACTAGTTATGGCATCATGGAGTGAGTCATGGAAGGAGATATGTTAAAGGCTTGAGGCTGGATGGATCCAGAAGGAAGCTTTGTTTGGAGCCTGCGAAAGGTTACTTAGGTGATTTTATTCCTTTTGTACATTCTATTTGTCTATAATAAAGAAACACATCTTGGTTCCTGATATGCATCTTCTTTATGTTTATGATATTCATGTTGGAATTCATATGTGAATGGTTGTTTAAAGTTCATAACTAACTACCTTCCTTTATAACATGAAGATGATTTCCTTATAAGTCTTTGTCCATATATTGTTGTGTTCTTTGGGATGGGTTGTTTTGCAGGACAAAGGAGCGAAAGGGACTTGAAGAAGGGTTCAGACCCTAAAGTAACTTCTCGAACATAGGACCTGAGGTACGCCCCTCTTACTATAGAATTTGCTTATAATAGCATAATGGCCGTGTGAATGTGTGTTTCTCTGTTTAGACAACTTTCAGTCTGCTAGGGTTTCCACCCAAAAGACCTAGGGGAACATTTCCCTCAACAGAATTGGCGACTCCATTGGGGACAACACTCTTGTTGTTCCTAGTTTGGGTGTTTTTCAAGCCAATCAGGGCTCAATTGCCTGTTTGTTTGCTGTTATTGTCTGTTCTGTTCTCGAATTCTAAGTTTTGCCAGTTTCTTCAGTTTTTTTTTTTTTCTTGAAATCTTTCATATACGCTATTTTTCTTAGTTACAAAATCTTATATACGCTTGTTTCCTGAAGTCAACCCACGTATACACAGGTTTCCTCAGGCATAGTCGCATATACACTCAATATGTACATAAGTGCAGTCGCATATACACACAATATGTACATAAGTACAGTCGCATATATCTTGCAATTTTCAAGATTTATAAATTTTTGTGTCTCTAAAGGTTTGTCTAGTGGTTTGATTCAATTTGAAACAGTGATTTTTCCAGTATCAGTTGTTTGTTTTACAGCAAGCGTCTTGCTCCAATTTCTCTCTGATTATAAGGGGTATTGATCTTGTTTTTGTTGTTGCAAGCGTCATCGTTTTTTGCTAAAGCACGCAAGATTTCTTGTTGGAACCTTAGCTGGTTTGATTCATCAGGGTAGAAAGATTGGTCTCAATCTTTGTGTTGAATCTTGTTTTTGGTGACTTTTTGTTTGCTTGACAAAATCGTTTTTTGTGACCATCCACTTCTTTGTTTCATGAAAGTTGTTGATTGATACTTTCTTGAAATTTGTTTTTTTAATCTTTTTTGGTCTTTGTTGCCAAATCTTTCCTTGCTACCTTTGATTGTTAAAGAGCATCTTTAAACACATTTATGTTTGTTGAGTTTTCATCCATTGTGTGGTGTCAACTTGCAAAAGTGTTTGTTGCTTATTTTTTCAATCGCAAAGTTTCAGTGTTATTGAGAGCATTTTTGAAAAGACTCTTTTGTTGTTGCTTTGAAGAAAACTTTTTGAAAAACTTCGTTTTGCTTTCTTGAACTTGCTTTTCATTTGGTTTCCTTTTAGTGAATGAAAGTGCTTTATGTTTGTATTGAGATTTGTTTTTAGTGTTTAGACGAAATGAATGGTAGCATCTCATATTCCATCTAGACATTTTAAGTGGCAAAATAAAAATTGATAAGCAAGCAACTTTCATTTCTTGTTTTTAGAGTTGTTTTGAATATTGCATCAGCATATATTTGTTGCATTAGGATAGATTTGCATATATTTTTAGGCATACATAGCTTTGTTAAATTTTGTGGGTGTGAAGCGTGAATTAATGAAAAGAAAAGAAAAGTTTGTTTTATTAGAAGTTCCTTTGATCCCTGTAGAAATTGCTCTTCATCGAAAAACAAAGACAAGTGCATGTGCATATAGTTAGGTTTTTATTAATTTCTTTTGCGTCAAAAAATACCACTGGTTTCACTTCCATTATCCCGTGACTTAAAGAACAACCTATTTTAAAATCAAGCGCTAACTAAAATTCACTAAATTTTTTCTTTTAAGTTACATACACCAACAAGTTTTAGGATTTTAGGGCCTTGGATTAGGCGAGTGGAGAGTTAACTCTCCAAGGCCATTTAAACGTAAAATGTAGGAGTCTCAATAACGAGAGAAAATCCAATAGCGTTAGGAAGACCAGGTAAGCTCTGGATCTGGGAGTTAAGAACGAGGGTCTGTGAAGATAGGGAAGAGAGATACCCCCTCTCCTACTTGTCCGAACTTACCTCACGACTGTTCCGCCTGGCTTCTGTGACGAGTTGGTATCCATAGTTTCGACTCCTAGGGAACTACATAGGTGGCTATAGAGGGGAATCCCATGGCACTTGAGGTCGACATTGCATCACTCTCGACAGTACTACTTGAGGGCACCCTTGCGAAGCTTGGGGGCTTGCACCGACGTAGGCTATTGTTAGGAGGTCAGCGTGACTTCCTCTGATACCTTCGCTGATAGGACTGGGTCCTCATCATCCCAGACTATGTTCGGAAGGCCCCTTAATTCACTTTCTCGTATTTTGGTGTCAGGTCCTAATCACTCGGAGCGGAAATACTTGGAAGTTGTTTGACTGGTTGTTATCTTTAGGGACTTTATAGTGTGTGCTATGTGCTCAAAGTTGGCCTAGCTTTCAATTTTTTGAGTCTTTAATTAGATCTTAAACAAGAAATTCAAAGTGGCTGACCGATCTCCGAGACGGTCTCGAAGACTTCGTGGTATTTCACCACCAAGTTTAGAGCCTTCTCCTAGAAGGCACAGAGGTAATAATACCATTGGGTTTCGTCCCATGGCAGTTGACGCATCGGGGATTGATCCTCCTCTTGGGGGCATTAGTATTCAAGCAAGGCCTGGCACTTCCGCGGAACAAGAGAGGAACACACTTGTTCTTCCTCGAGTTCACTTACAAGCAGAGAATAACATAGAGGTAGAAGAACTCTCAGAGTCATTAGCGGCTTCGAATTCTCCCCTACCATCTAGTCATCTAGACGTATTACAATACGTTGGGACTCCAACGCATAGACTGTCAATTCCAAGTTACGCTACGCGCTTACCTTCGATGACCACTACTGGAAGCATGGCTTCTACAAGTGCTACGACTGTGTAGACTCCAATATCTGTACAAGGGGGAGGAACTATTTCCATCCCCTCCGTTTCTTTATTCATATCTTTTGCTAGCATGTCTTTAGTTGGGTCTACCTCAATTCTGTCCATGAGTGGAAATTCCCAAACCAATGCTTTTGGTTCTAGATTCTTCACATTTGGCGCCAATTCACAGGGTATTCCTTCAGTTCCGTTCAGTGTCGCCACATCCATGATGAGTGGATCAACTTCATTCCAGGGTTTTCCTTTCGGAAGTGTTCATATACCACATTCCAACCCGACGATAGGATCCATGCCTTTTTCTTCTATAGGACAAAGCAGCAATCCTTTCCAAGGTTGGAATAACCCTAGGGTTAGTAGCACGGGAACTGGGAATCCGTTTTACCGCCAATATGAGAATAGCTCATACACCACAGTTAGTTCATTCCAAAGTATTCCTCCCTTAGCTTCGGCTTGGAATCCGTATCAGGGGTTATCAATTCCTTATAATCCTTTAGGAGGCACTTTACTGGTTATGGTGGATATGCGGCCGAAGTTGGTCAAACTTGAATTTTGCTGGATCACAAGGCTTGCCTTTTGGTTCGGCGGGTTCTACTGGTCACTTCGAGCAGTCTGGTGCCTTCCAAAATCCAGGTCAATCTTTTCAAACCTTTGGGAGTTCCGCCCAGTCTGGGTGGAATCCCCAAGGTCCTCCTAGGCTTCCATTTCTGGCAACATTGAACTTGCCAGATCTCACTAAGTTAACAAACGATCCAATCAAGTACAATCCAGCCTGGCCTCTGGTCCCCACCAAACTCCCTTCGGACATTCCAAAATTCGAAGGGAAGAGTGGTGAGGACCCAGGCGACCATGTAACCAAGTTCTATTTGTGGTGCTCAACTAACTCCCTTATCGATGACTCGGTTAGGTTGAGACTATTTCAATGCACCTTGACTGGTAATGTGGCCAAATGGTATATAGAGTTTCCTGGGGGTAGCTTTACATCTTTCGCTGACTTAGCTAATATTTTCTTAAATTATTTTTAGTTTCCTATCCGTTATGATGCCGGAACCGAACTACTGGCCACTTTTCGTCAGGATAAGGCGACTCACATTTCTGATCATATTCAGGAATGGAGACAGAGAAAGAGGCTCATTAAAGTAGATATCCCTCCAGATTACCATCTCGACTGGTTTTTGAAATATTTAATATCTGAGATCTCCAAGGATGTCTCCATGTCTGGAGTCTATTCTGAGGAGCAAGCCATTTTTAGGGCCCAACAATTAGAATTGATCTACTCTCAGTTTGGGATCCTACAAAAATACTTGCCAGATGCTCCTGGGTCTAAGGTGGACGTAGCTAAATTGAAGGCAGGTCCCCACGTGGATGGTATAGTTGGGTCGGTAGACATGAATATGGTGAACTTGTTGAACCAATTGCAGCAGTTGTCTTTACAAACTTATTTTAACAACCAAGTCACATCGTCTAACCCTTCGGCTTCCCAAGCCTCTTCGATTAATGCCATCCAATCTGATAACCCCAAAGGAAATCAAAATTCCAATGGAAAAAAGAAAGGACGAGGTAAGAAAAAGAACCAAGATGGGAAGCCTGATGCAAATAAATCTGACAATAATGTTGGTGGTGTTAGAAATGAGTCGAAAAAGAAAGTCAAGTTTCCATGCAAGTTGTGCAGTGGAGAACATTTAACTCATCTTTGCCCTAAGATTGAAGACGCTCAGCACTTGTTAGCACAGCGAGGGACTTCTAGTTCGCAAGCTATGTTAACCAACCCTTTTCCCCAAGGACAACAACTTCTTGCTAGTGCGAGTTCAAACCTTAGAACCTCCGCAGGGGGCAACCAGGAAGGGGAAAAATCATAAAATGTTTTCATGATGGGTGCTAATGTCCATGTGGCTACTCGGTCACGTGATTATGGTGAAGCCGAAATCTCCAAGGACAAGACTGTTCCCAGAAATACCGACCTTCATATCAAGCGACCCCCTGTTGAGACTATACCACGGATACTGAAAGGTTCTGCTAAACATGCGACTATTAATCCTAATGCTAGGGCCGTCGAGAATTACTCCATTGTGGAGGATCTAGCTCAGAGTCCATGTGCCATGTCCACTTTAGAGGTTCTCCATTCATGTCTGGCTCAGAGAAGTGCTTTAATTTCCACGATTGGGGCAGTTGATCCAACTAACTCTTTAGTGCTCACTTTTGACATGTTAAATGTCAAAACGTGACTCCCTCATCATATGGCTTTTCAAATAAAGTCTACATACCGGAAAATTAACATTTTTTGTACCATTATTGATGAAGGAGCTTCCACATGCGTCATGCCGATGTCATGTTGGAAGGCTATTGGATCACCTTCGGCTGTTCCTTCACCTACCGTCTTGACTGCATTCGATGGCCATTCTCATAAGACGCATGGGATTATCCCGACCTTTCCTATATGTGTTGAGGGGAAGGCCGTTAATATTGAAGTAGAAGTCGTAGATGCTAACCTAGACTATAATCTCCTCTTAGCAAGGAACTGGGTATACGAAATGGATGCCGTCATTTCGACTCTGTTTCATGTCATTTGCTTTCCTCATGAGGGGAAAATCGTGAAGGTTGATCAATTGGATTATTGTCTAGTTGATCCTCAAGCAAGCTCTAACTCTACTGTTCCTTTAGTGGATAACCCTCGTCCGCCTACTGAGAATTTAGGAGTAGGGATGTATTCCTCGTTGATGGGTACTTTTGAGTTTCCCTTCTCCTATCACTAAAAATCAATTGCCATTTCATCATCTAAGGAGTCTCCTCGAGAAGAGTTCTTCCGAACTCATTATTTTTCAGACCCTTGGACCTTGCCTTCACCTACGACCACATTAGTTGAAGGACAAGGGAATGGAATGGCATTTCCTATATCTGTAGCTAAGCTTAGATATCAGTCTATCGTCAATTCTGCAGACGACCATTCTATTCTTTTTTCCGAAGAGGAGTTAGATGGTAATGTGGCCCCGGCTTGGAGCCTTGATTCTACCTCTACTTTGGACGGCTTAGATTCAGTTTTACCTTATGAAGAAGCAATTCTTGAAGCAATGATGGGTATAGATCGACCTTGGGAAGATTTACACCATCGTTCATACTTTCTTCCTCCATTGCAGGAGGTAGAATCTAGATTCTCCGAGCTCTGTACTAGTGATTTTTGTACGGTTTCAAATCCTTTGGCTCCAGCACACGTCCATGCCGAAGGTAATATGTCGGTGATTTCAAAAACAACACCTATAAACATCTCTAGGGACCCTAACACGATCGAGAATCTTTTCATCGGAATTGAGTGTTCCCCTGAAGAAATTCAAATTTACACTGACCTGTTCAAGGAATTTCGGGATGTATTTGCTTGGTCTTATGAAGAAATGCCTGGTATTGACCCATCTATAGTTCAACACGAGATCAAGACGTATGAAAACACCAAACCAGTTCGTCAAAGGCTTCGGTCGGTTAACCCTAGGAAAGCAGCAACTATCAAAGCGGAAGTGGAGAAGCTACTAAAGGCGGGTTTCATATACCCTGTTCCTCTTACTGATTGGGTTTCTAATCCAGTCCCTGTAGATAAAAAGCAAGGAACAATCCAAGTATGCATCAATTTTAGGGACCTAAACAAGGCTTCTCCCAAATATAATTACCCCACGCCATTCATTGATCAGATTATTGATGAGTGTGCGAGTAATGAGATTTTTTCCTTCATGGATGGTTTCTCTGGTTATAATCAAATTTCTATCTGTCCTGAAGACCAACATAAGACAACCTTTATATGTCCCTGGGGTACCTTTGCATATAGAAAGATTCCTTCTGGTCTTAAAAATGTTGGAGCCACCTTTCAACGGGCCATGTCATATGCTTTCCATGACATCAAGCATGTCATCGAAGCATACTTGGATGATCTCGCTGCTCATTCTCGAAAGAGAACTGATCACCCTAGTCACCTTCGAATGGTTTTCGAGCGATGTCGTTTTTATAAAATCTGGTTGAATCCCAACAAGTGCGCTTTCATGGTTACATCCGGTCGGTTGTTAGGGTTCATTGTGTCAAACGAAGGGATTCAGGTTGATCCCTTCAAGGTTGAGGCAATAGTTCAGTTGCCTCCCCCATCCTCAATTCGACAACTTCAAAGTCTTCAAGGGAAGGCTAATTTCTTAAGGCGGTTTATAGCAAACTATGCCGAGATCACTAAAGGGTTCATGCGTTTGTTACAGAAAGGAGTTCTATTTGTATGGGACGACTTTGCACAACGATCGTTTGATGCTTTGAAAAAGGCGCTAGTCTCTACCCCGTTTTTGAGTCCATTGGATTATGGGAGAGACTTCCTTTTATATCTCACTGCAGCAGAGTCAACCATTGGTATGGTTCTCGTTCAGGAGGTCGGTGCTCTCACCGAGCACGTGATTTATTATTTGAGCCGAGGCTTAATAGGTCCTGAACTTCGCTATTCTCTGGTTGAGAAGTTGGCCTTGGCAGCTGTCCATGCTGTCCAGTGGCTCCGTCATTATATCGTGCTGTGCAAAACTTTTTTCTTAGCGGCGGTCAATCCATTTCAATTTGTCCTCAGTAGGTGAGTGATTGGGGGCAAATATAATAGAGGGATAGTCATCTTGCAAGAATTTGATCTCGAGTTTTTGTCTGCCAAGTCTAAGAAATCCATTGTTTTCGTTGAGCTAATTTCTCAGCTGCCTTGTGGAGAGGATACTGTTTATGAGGAAAGTTTTCCTGACGAACATTTATTCCTCATCTCTTCACTCGACCCTTGGTATCGAGATATCATTGTCTATCTCCAGACTTCGAAGTTTCCCTCTACTTTCTCCAAGGATGAGAGTAAAAAATTATGTCACCTGGCTAAAAATTATGTTATCATTGGTGATACCTTATACCGTCGAGGGGTTGAATCAATCCTTCGGCGTTGTTTAACCTTAGAGGAAGCAGAGTCAGTGCTAAATGACTGCCACAGTGGAGCTTGTGGTGGTCATCTATCGGGGCTTGCTACAGCCCAGCGCATCTTATGTGCCGGCTATTTTTGGCCTTCACTCTTTAAAGACTTTGTGGAAGCGGTCAAACACTGTCACCCCTATCAAATCTTTACTCACAAGATGCATGCTCATCCAGCTCCTCTTTTTCCCATTGTCACCATCGGTCCTTTTACTAAGTGGGGTATTGATTTTACAACTTGTAATCCACCTTCGGCGGCGAATCACAAGTATATTATTATGGCTGTAGACTACTTTACGAAGTGGGCTGAGGCCATGCCCACTTATAAAAACGATAGTGACATGACAACTTTGTTTCTTTTCAATCAGGTTATCTCAAGATTTGGTGTCTCGAGAGAGATTGTCACTGATCATGGATGTCACTTCCAGAATCAACTAATGTCTGAATTGGCTCTTAAATTAGGTTTCCGCCAAGAGCATTTGTATCCTTATTATCCTCAGGCCAATGGACAGGTCGAGGCAGTTAATAAAACTCTTAAGACGATACTCCAACAGACAATTGACAAAAATCAGTCCAATTGGCACGTTATGTTGTATTCGGCTCTTTGGGCATATCAGACCTCCGTGAAGACTGCTACTGGTTTTACACCTTTTTAGTTGGTTTACGGGATGGAATCTATCTTTCCGATTGAATGTGAAATTACATCTCTTAAGTTAGTTGCAGAGCTCCTTCCAAAGACTTCGAGTCTCGAAGAGCGCCTCCTTCACTTGGAACATCTCGATGAGCAGCGTCGAGATGCCGCCATGATGAATGAGGCTCATAAGAAAAGGGTTAAAACACAATATGATAAATATGTCCGTCCTCGAGTCTTTTCTGAAGGTGACCTTGTCTTGGTCTATGACCAAGATAAAGACACCTTGCGGGCAGGCAAGTTTAAGCCTATGTGGTACGGTCCTTTCATTATTAAATGAGTTTTAGAAAAAGGGTCGTATGAGTTAATCGATTTTGAGGGAAACAAGCTGGCGGAGCCCCGAAACGGTCTCTATCGAAAGAAGTACTTTGCTTAAGTAGGAGTTAGGCAATGGATTCTTTGTATATTATGTATATTTGTACATATATCATCGAGAGTTTTTTGATATTAACACTTTTTGGTCTGCTGTGGCAGGTGTTGATGGATGATTTAGTCTATTTTGGGTTCGCCGATGGTGCTAGTCGGCACACTAGGAATCTCGCTTCCACAGCTTGGGTACCCTATTATCCAACTGGTCAATTGATAGTATCAAGAGGCGTATGCATTACTCTTGCTTCAAATAATATGGCTGAGTATACCACCGTTATTAATTTACTATCCGAGGCAATCTCTCACGAGATCGACTCGTTGGTAGTTTATCTGGATTCTCAATTGACAGTGTCACAATTAAACAACATTTATCGGGTAAGGGATCCATGTTTATATTACCAATATTTAAGGTTGAGGTTGTTGCAAAGATCATTTGTTTATATTAATTATTTGCACATTCCAAGATCTCATAATTGGTTAGCTAATTCTATCGCTAATCAAGCATTAGACTGGCACATCAATCATTCATCACAATAAAATCAAACATCAAAAAGTCAAAATGTATATATATATATAGATATCATCATAAAGCATCTCAAGTGTACATATGTTGTCCAAAAATATACAAAAATTGGGACTCAAATGCCCATAATCATGTCCGGCATATCTAATGCCCCGGTTCAGGATGAGCGGCCAAGTAGGTAACTATCGCATTGGCCACATGCCGAAAAGTGCAAACCCAGTCATGTGGCATGCCAACCACATGACGCTGCATATCCTTAGGAAGATCCTCTATCGCAACCATCGATACTCGGCAGCTCAGTCTCGTCAAGTGTCGCTGGGCGTTGTTTAGAGTTCTTTCTGTCTCAGCAGCCCCCTCTTCGGCTCCTCGGCCGCGCCGTCCATGCCGCGGGAACCCATCTGGTCGTACTGGCCCAATATCTGGAACATGATCATTATATTAGTCATTTGAATCCCATCAAAAATATTTTTCAAAATACATCATTATATTTGAAAAATCCAAAAAAAATCATGAAATCAAAAAATTCTTACCAATCTCGCCCCATGCTGCGTTCGATAGTAATGCTAGGTCAAGATCTCCTCGGAAATCCAGCCCAGCATAGGGGTAGTCATCCACGACAATGATCTGCTGATCCCACCAGGCGAAGAAGTCATCGTCGAAAGCAGTCCTTGGGACCTCCCCACCCCCCAGACGTTTCATCAGATCGGCCCACCGGCCCATGCGTGGATCGCGTGGGGTGCTAATGGAAACTGCTACCCTGGGGCGGAGTGCGGGAACCCTCTCGAAAAAGAAAGTGCATAGGATAGTCCCATAGCCAAAGTTCTTGGTCTGTCCCCTCTTGATAGAAGTGAGCTGGCTCTTCATGTTGGCCAGAAAAGGAGTACATCAGTTGAACACAATAGTGAGACAATCAATTGCCACGCTCATGGTGAGCCGTGATGCCTGATGCAGAGAGGATGATCCGTTCACTCAAGCTATGGTGAATAGGATTATCCTCAGAGATAAACTCACCACATGTGTAATAGAAATATGGCTCCCAACCTTCTTGGGATGTCCCGGGCAATATATCTGTACGTAGTCCTCTATGGTGAGACTGCTCCATGTCCTGCCCTAGGAATGTACTACCTCTCCCCTTCGGGAAAGGCCCATGATAAAATAGATATCCTCCACTTCTACCTTGAGTGGCATTTGATCAATCATGAAGGCTTCCTCCTCAACGTCCCAATAGTCAATGAGCATCTCAAGCAGTCGTACATTAGCTTTCATGTTCGGCAGTTTGAAGAATTTAAGCAAGTCGCATCCCTGTAAGGCATCCAAAGCTTGAGGATCATTCATGACTTCATTATCCAGCGCTGCATGCTCTCTTTCATGCCAAGTGATCGGCATTCTAAGAAAGAAATGATTTCCAACCGTTAGTTTTTGTTTAAAATTGGTTCACGGCGTATACGTGGGTTGCTGTGCACACAGTCGTGTATAGGGCCTGTGTGTACGCGAGTTTCATATTACCAACCCACTTATACGCCGCGGTGAAATTTTGGACAAAAGTTCAACGGTGAAACATCAATTAAAAATCCTAAAACTAGTCACAATCAATTGCAAGCTAAGTATAAGAGTTACCTCGAGGATTTTGAAGAATTTGAACGGCCGAATTTGGTATACGGGAAGTTTGCTCCTTTTGCTCCAAATCTTTGCTCTCCAACTCAAATGGTAAAAATGGTGAGTCCAAAATCCCTTTTATAAGTTTTGGAAATGCAAAATTTTTTCAAAATTTTATTTTGTTTGGCCTCATGTGACTTTTAACTTGGGAGCTTAGAATGTCGAGAATGGTTTGTTTTTCAGGACATTTTGGACATTTTTTCGATGGTTTCAAGACGGTTCCATGACTGCTGACCCGTCATGGTAGGTATCGTTTTCTCACTGGAATATAGGTTAGGGACATCATTTTTCCATTGCATTATGCATACTAGCCTTCATTTGCCGATGCATCTGCCATAGGGTCGACCCCATCGTGTTATGGTTCGTAAGCCATCTTCACTCACCGATTTTTGAAATCATGACATGATGGTAGAGCCATCCTTTACATGGGCATCGTAGTTAGCACCTCATTGACATTGGTTGCCCATGCTGCTCCGATTTGAGTAGGCTTGGGAGTCCTTTGTAGTCCCACCATGACTTATGCGTTGAAGACTCATTCCTTTTAGCTTCTTCGCTTTGTTCTGGCCTTATACCCTAGAGGCGCCTTTGTGTTGAGTTGTACTACTGCATTGCATGTTGACCACTTACACCTTTTGGCCTAGAGCCGACTTCACCTGGACTCGTGTTTAAGCCAACGTTTGACCATGACGACTGCAAAATCAACCTTGCATACCTTTGACTTCTGCAACTTGACGCACCTTGACCCGTGGAAGGAACGAACCTTTGAGTGTCACTGACCAGTTTTCACCTCCCTGCATTGAGCATAGGAATGTTCCATTCCCAGGAACTAGATCATTTGTTTCACCGACACTCGTTCTTTCCACTATACCATAGCATTATTTTATTCTTTTTCAAGCTTAACAGAAAAAGACAAAAAAATTAAATATTCCAAAAAGAGTGGGAATGGGACAATATTTCCATTTATTGTTGGCAGCTAGAGTTAGTCATGTCGCCCTTGAACAAAGCACTCAAAACAAAGTCTCCTCCGTTTGGGAGGGATTTAGTTTGACTTAGGTACGCTTTAACCTTGTTATTGAGTCAGTTCTCCCCCGATTGGTTATCTCTTCCAATCATATGGAGGGTTTGTTCGTGCCTCCTGCATGATGAACTTATACAGAGTCATCATATGCTGCCATATAGTCACATTGAGTCGTGCTTTTGTTCAAGGGAAGTGTTATCACTGAAAAGATTTCAAAGGAAAAGGCTAAGGTAAGGGAGAATTGGCATTAAAACTGTGTTTTGGTGATTACACAGCAGTTTCGTAGCGCACGCTACGAAACTGCTGAAGATAATGCCTAATGTGTAGCAGTTTCGTAGCGCACTACGAAACTGCTGTAGCTGCATATTTTGATATAGTTGACCAGTTTTGAGGAACAAAAGGGAAACCTTTTTGAAAGGGAGTTGATGAGTAAGGATCATCCACACAACACAAACATCTAGCAAGGGCTTATATCTCATGTCATCTTCACATTGCTGAGACAGCTTAAAGGTTAGGTTTGTTTATAGTCTTAGATGGAGTATATGCTCATATCGTCTTTGGTGAGAAGCAATTCATTCCAATGGGATTCTTTGCATCAACTATACCAATAATTACTCTTGGGAACACTGTGGAAGCAACAAATATGAAGGAGAAGTTAACAAGGCTCGCTACATGCCACATAATTCATTTTGTCATTGCAACGAAGACAGTGAGCTCAAATCTTTATGTGTTTGATTACAGTAAGCATCCATCAAAGGCTCCTCAAGAAAGGGTTTGCAATCCTGGATTGATATTGAAAGGTCATTCTGATGAAGGATATGGTTTGACATGAATTCCTCTAAAAGAAGGTCACATACTAAGTAGTTCAAATGATGCACAATATGCTTGTGGGATATAAACGCTGCATTTGGAAAGGATTTCCTTAAGACAGTCACACATCAAGTAAGGTTTTGTTTCATATTTTGATGATCTTCCTTGGTATAATCTTTCTTGAAGAATTATACATTTCCATTCAGTTTTGAGAGGCCTGGGAGCAGTTGAAGATGTTTCATGGCATTTCAAGGATTAATACCTTTTTGGCTCTGTTGGAAATGTTTGTCATTTTCTCATATGGGACATGCGTACACCTGCACCTAAAAAGCATAAAAAATCAGTTGTAATTCATCAAAGTGAGTGTTTTTGCAGCGCGCTATGAAACCCCTGTAGCAGACTGTTTTAGCAGAAAAAACTCTGTTTTCTGCGTTTACTAGTAAATTTCCAGAAGGGTTTATGAGCAGCTGAAAACTTAATTTTGAAAACTGAAAGAGGCTTTTATTCCTAACATACCAAGCTACAAAAACATCTTTCAGTTTCCTCAAATTCATTCTGAGCTGGGAGAAACGGGTGACCAACGTTGCGCTACGAAACTGCTGTAGGTGTAGTTTTTCATCTCTTGTTTGCCACATGTTTTTCAAGGATAGTTTCTGGAGAGCTGGAGAAATGTTTTAAAAAACCAGGAGAGGTTTTTGTTCTGGACAACATGGGCTACAAAAACCTCCTTCAGTTTCGTAAAATGTGTCATGGATGAAGAGATAAAAGCTCTGCAATTTTCAAGGATCTAAACCTAAAAAACAGGGAAACATGTTCCCTAATTTC
>APFE031711061.1:0-10212 GCA_000404065.3 Pinus taeda
CTCATGTGTCGTATTTAATTTCAACAGCATTTATTTTGTGTAGCGTGTAGTCTATATATTTCGATATTTGTTGTAGAAAACTACAAGTAATTTGTTCAAGTAATTAACAAATAGGAGAAATATCATCAGTTTGCTATAGTAGGAATCGAGTAACCGAATTTTCGCATGGTATCGAAGCATAGATCGTGAACAGGAGAGCTTAGAGCAGAAAGGAAAAAGGAGGTTCAAAATCCTACCTTGGTAGTAGTACAAAACCTCTGAGGCAACACTGTCCTTGAGCCAAGGAGGTCGAAGTTTTGAGTGAGATTGATTTCCCTGAGTGAGTCGACAGAGAAATTTGATTCTCTAGATCAAAGCTTTCCATAGGCAGAAGGGAGCAATGCATCCTTGCAAAGCAAATCTTCAGCAAAGCAAATGGTCGGATTCTGAGCAGCATAGAGCAAAGTTGGCAACGGTGCATTTGGCATAGAGCAAAGTTAGCAATGGCGCAGAGGCTTCAGTGACAGCGCAGAGGCTAGCAGCAGTCATAACTCGGATGACAGATGCATCATACTGAACATAGTTGGTTCAGTATTTTGGATGTTTTTTTGTTGCAGATGTTGTAGTTGCAGCAACAGCAGATGGAGAGAGGGTTGTAGTGCAAATGCAGTATTGGCAGCAGGGCTAGCAGTGATCAAAGTTGCGCAGTAGTTGGTGGGCAGTAGTGTTGGAAATACTGAGAGGGGCGGTGAATCAGTATTTCTTTTCAATTGTTATTTTTACCAGTTAAAACATTTATATTCAGAACCTAAGACACGGGTTCGGCGAACCTGAAGCTTCAGGTTCGAAATTTACCGAACCTGTAAAAAAAATTGAAGTTCGTTCAAGTTCGGCGAACCTGAAAGCCGAACCAAAAGCCGAACCTCAAGCCGAATTCGAACCTGAACGAACTCCTCGAACCTAAACGAACTTGAACGAACCGGAAGACGAACTTAAAGGAATTTTTGCGGTTCGATGGTTTTCTGGACGGTTTTCTTGACGGTTTTAGCGGAAAAACCACGGGCCACATACCGCTTTTTAGCGCTGCTTCCCGCCAAAATAAATCTTTATAAACACTCGCTGGCTACCCTTTTGGCATACACTGTCAGGTTGATTTAGGTTGAGTGTTTGTTTGAAGTTTGAAGTGTGAGTTTGCACTTGCAGTCTGCAGACATTACGGTTTGGGCACGCAGTGTGAGCTCGGTCGAGGCTTGCAGTTGCCGCTTGTGGCTTTGAGCAGTGGCACGACGCTGCACGCAGGCCACGCACCGCGGCACCAGTTGCAGACAAAATCAGCGTCTACAGGCCAACCGTTCAACCAACCAGTTGCACGCAGCACCCGAGGGCCGAAGTAT
This sequence comes from Pinus taeda, assembly GCA_000404065.3. NCBI lineage: Eukaryota > Viridiplantae > Streptophyta > Pinopsida > Pinales > Pinaceae > Pinus > Pinus taeda. The sequence continues at coordinate 1,374 of APFE031711061.1, forward strand.
TCATCAGACCTTGTATGCTACTATGCTCTCGCTTTTCTGATTGTGGCTGTCTCGTTAAACAATTTAGCTAAGTTACTAGGATTCGGATACGGATACGGATACGGATCCGGATCCGGATCCGCTAGTTATTTGAAAATCTAAGATTCGGATACGGCAAGGATACGTCACGTACAATATATATATATATATTTAAAATTTTAAAAAACACCTTAAAGCTAAAAAATCAAATACTCCATGAAACCATCAAACATTTTTAGAACATTGAATGATAAAATCATAAATATGAAGATTAAAACATTGAAATGGTGCATCGTCCCTCATACAAAGTAACAAAAAGGATCATGATTCATTATATCATGAATGATAATAGTAAATACATTTACATATCCTCAAATGGATCTATATCTTCTGCATATTGCAACTCTACATCATGAATAGATGATGGGGGTCCTGGAATGTAGGAAGTTGCATCAGTAGGCTGGACCGGTGATGGAAAAATATCCTCAAGTAGGTTGAGGTGAGTCATGGCATTCAGTGTCAGGTTCAAGTCAGAGATCTCAAGCTCCACATCCCACATCCTGTTCGGACCTTTCTTATACTCTGGTTCAACATGTGATAGAAGACGGAGGTTGGAATGAACATAAACAAGGTCCTCAGCCTTTGTCGCTCCCAACCTGTTTCGCTTCACTGATGAATGAAGCCATATGTACTCCAATTCCTCTCAGCTGATGAGGAACTAGCAACCTGTGATAACAACCTAGTGGCTAGAGTAGAGAGATGAATGCTATCCCCACCATGGAAGCCCCACCAAGTAATAGGATCAAGATGTCCTCGATCATCCATAGCTACTGGATCTGAAAAGCTACCAGTAGACTGTACAAACCCTCCAAATTCTTGGCGGACTTCCATTGCAACTCCCATATCTCTATAAATTTTCTTCAAGGCTGTCTTGTATCCTTGTACCACTTCAGAATCTTTGTTTGGTGTTGTTCTACCAGGTAAAGACAAAATTTTAGAATGATAGTATTTAGGGTGCAATGCATATGCCAAAAGGTGTAATGGCGTGGTCATTTTGTTCCACTTTCTGTAACTATGTCCTTCACTAAATAATAGAATGTTTCATGAGGGTCATTTTCACTTGCCCTGATAATTTCCCTTATCCTCTCCATCATACTATCAATGTTTTCATAAACTTCCCCCAAGCAAGGTGTATCTGTATCAAATGCGCTGATCAAGGTCAAGATTGGTTCAGTGAACCGTAGAAGATATTGAACCTTGTCCCACCATGCATCATCAAGAATGATGGACTTGATTTTTTGCCCTCTATCAGAAGTGGAAGTCCTCCATGATTCCCAAAGAGGGTCAATGACCATTGCTTGTAGTGCTTGTCTCACCTCCACAAGTCTCTTTATGACAAGAGTGTGGGAGGCAAAACGAGTTTCAGCAACCTACAAGTTTCAAAAGGCCAAATTTCAAATGAGAAACCATATATAAATTTGTAATTAAAAACAAGAATTTCTAATACAAAATTTAGACTAATAGTATTGATTTAAAAAATTACCTTTAGTAGCTCCAACTTTGCAAAACCCCGATAAATGGCTTGGGACATTGAATGATTTGTTATGAACATTTGGATTTCTTTTGATGCTACATATATTTCATTAATCCATTCAATCTCACCAATCTTGGCAAGCATAAGGTTCAATGAATGGACTGCACATGGAGTCCGAAAGATGTGATCATATCGACCCTCCACAATCAAACCTGCAGCTTTACAAACCTGTGCGTTGTCCGTAATGACTTGGACAACATTATGTGGCCCCACACTTTCTATTGCATCAATAAGAATTGTGGATATGAAAGATGCATCTTTCTCTATTCCACTGCAATCAACAACCTTCAAAAACATTGCCCCTTGGGGGCATACTGCAACAACATTAATTAATGGGCGGTTTCTTTGGTCTCTCCATCCATCAGAAATGATGGACACCCCTGTTTCTGCCCATGTATCCCGGATTGCCTGTAGCTGTCTATCCACGGATTGCCTTTCTGATGCCAACAAGGTAGTGCGGACCTTTTCATATCCAGGGCTTTTGTACCCTTTTGGCGCTTCATTAACTGCCTTAATCATTTGTTGCCAGTAAGGGGAACGCACCAAATTGAATGCTAGCCCATTTGCATAGATGCAACGAGCTACATGTTCATCAGCTATGTCTCTACCTTGATTATTGAAACACGCTTCAAGAGGGCCTAGAGTGGCCCTTTTATTAGATGTAGCAGCAGGCCTAGATGGCAATGGAGGCCTAGTTGTAGAACTTTGCACAGGGTGTTTTCCCTTAGCAAGTTTTCTATCCGCAGCTTCTTGCAAAGATGCATAGAATTTCATTTTTCCAGGACTCAAACCTTGGCCAGGTTTGCCATTTGCATCTTTTGGCCCGGTGCATACTTGCACCCCTGTGTTAGTTTGACCGGTGAGATGGGCCTTCACTCTAGTATATGAGCCATTTTTTATATCTTGGCATTCATTGCACTTCCATTTAAATGAACCACCTCCGGGATTTTTTCCAATAATCTCCACATACTGCCATACAGGAGATTTTGGGTCTGTTTTGATGATTTCCGCTTCATTATGCTCATGTTGTGCATCTTGTGATGGTTCCATTATGATAATGGTATAGACAACCGTTAATTGCAACTGCATTTAAAAGTCAAATTATAATTTATTATCAATAAACAATTAAAAACTAAATTATAAATACATTAAAAAAAATTAAATTTAAATTTTAAAAATTTAAACATGATGGCTTAAAATTTATTAAATATTAATGGTATCATATATAATTATATTAAATTAAAATATTTATTAAAAAATTATTAATATATAAATATAAACAGTGTTATTACCCATTAAAAATTTATTATTGTTTTATTACTAATACAGTGTTACTGTTTATATTATAAATAAATAACACTGTTCAGTGGTTTATATATAAATTTAAATAACTATTAATAACACTGTTATTAATTATTTAATATTTATATAAATATTGATATTATTAATAATTATATAATATATAATATATATATATATATATATATATATAATATGATATATATAAACTGTTTAACATAAATAAGTTATACATATATAATATAATATACGATATATATTATAATAACATATATAAAATATACGAATATATAACTGCTTATAATATATATATAACATATATATATTTATATTAATATATATAACTGCATATAAACATAATAATATATACGATTATAACTGCATATATAACATTACGAATATATTTAACATATATTAAATTTATAAATTAACATAATATATATTTATACATGTTAACATGTATAATATACGAATATATTAACATATATATATAACATATATATAACATATATTTAACATATATAACATATATAACACCTGCGTAAAAAACATAACATATATATATATAACACATAACAACCAGAAACTTACCTGACAGGCTGACCGTTGCGGGCTGCTGAACCGTGACCGTTGCGGGCTGCTGACCAGAGGAACCACCGGCCTGACTAGAGGCGAACAGTGCTGCGGGCAGTGGGGCCGGCACCAAAAACGCTGTGCAGGAGGGGTAATCGATGTGCAGGAGGGCCCGACTTTAGACAGAACGCAGGGGACAAAACGCGGACAAAACGCGGACAGAGCAGAGTGGGGTCGGGACCACAAATGTTATAAATTATAATATAATAAACCTAAAGTTCTAAACCCTAAAACATCGGCTGCCTTTTTAACTTTTTCCGCTACCTGTCACCGCTTCCGGCAGCCACAGCGGGATCTGTATCCTGTACAAGCAATCCGTTTCCAAAAGCCCGGTATTTTAAAAAAAAACGTATTTTACGCGTATTTTGGTGGATCCGGATCAGATCCGTGGATCCGGCGATACTCCACCTGGAAGTGCCGGATCCGGTAACTTAGCAATTTAGTTAAATGGTTTGGTAATTTTTTAAAATTGGGAATAGCCTATAGGCAAACGCTACAGTTTTCTTTATCCGGTTCTTTATCAGTTCTTTATTAGTTTCTATGTCGCACTAGTTATAACTTATAACCGTAGCAGCCAAGGTCCTCTGCTGCTGAAAGATTTCAGTCTCATTTTAAAGGCGTGTTTCAATGAGAAATCACTTTTAAAATGTGGAAATGCATTTCCAGCACTTGGGAGGTGGCATTTTCAGTAATAGTATATAGTGTAACTGTATATTATATATATTTTTTAATTTCGTCATTCAATATACTATATATATATAATATATATATATATATAGTAGATTTTCACGAAACTTCGTGGATTCTTCCCCCTCTTCGGTAGAATATCTAGATAGGTGGCTGGTAAATCCAAGGGATTGGACTAGATTTGAACCTGGTACCTCTCTGTCCAGTGTCAGCGGTTTTTAGTAATACTATATAATATATATATTTTTAATTTTGTCATGCCAAGTTCCAACATATAAATTTTTCCCAGGAAAACATTGTGGGACCCCCCCTCTTCTCTGGAATATCTAGATAGCAGCTGGTAACTCCAAGGAATTGGACTAGATTTGAATCTGTGACCTCTCTGTCAGAGGTGCATTTTTGCTAAATAGTTCAATCAATTGAGCTAACTTTTGGGGTTATTATCAGACCAACACATATTATACAATGACATAAATACAAAGTCCCCACGATATCCACCACCTGGGCTTGAGAACTCAGAACACCTTTCTCTCTTGTGCAAGGATGTTCTAGTTGAGTGCTGCTTGAGTGCCTTATAGTATGAGTTCTGGTAGATTGCTTCCTGAGTCTCTTATGCTTGATGAGTTTGATAATATGAGTTGTTGCTGCTCCACGACTGATTGGCCAAAAAAGGAAGTTTGATTGGGCATTATATAGCTTTTAACAAATATTTTTTTTGGTGTTCCAGTGTTACACTTTCTTTTTTCCCATTGTCTAAACTTACCTGTGAGAGAACGACCAGAGAAAAACAACTAAGAAATTTTTCTGGAAGAAATTTTTTACATAACCACTCCAATGGTCCGTCCTCTATCCCACATTTTGTTCTTCATCAATTTTTTCTGAGTGTAACATTCTTTGTTGCACAATGACAATGCAGAGTCATAAAATTTAAGCTTAATTTTACTAGAGATTTTGGAATATTTTGAAAATCTTACCAGTAAAATATTTGCACTATTTTTTATAACATATAGTAAAATAACAAAAATAATTAATGAATCAACCCAAAATTTATGGTAGAGTATATCTACCAATTTTATGCAGCGAAATAACTAATGGTTCAACTCAACTAAAAAGATAACTATTGTAAAGTGTGAAATACTAAGCTCCATCATTGTAGTAATGTATAGACACATATCACGTTATTCTTGGCATTGGATTTGTATTAATTTCATAATGAAGCACATTTTCTGTCTTACTATTTTTCAACAAGTAAATTTTTTGGTAATAAAACCAGCGTTATTAACAAATTGATGCCACTTCTTTGTTTGCACTTCAATGTCATACCAAGAATTTTTTATTCTGCCTGAAGCAGCTATCTAACATTGATTTTATTTTATTTTAACTGTGAATCTCATTTTGTTTCTCTGAATGTGGTCACACCGACTCACACATCAAGCTCTTGAAGCATGTTGTTTACGGATTCTCAAGGAGAAAAACACAAATAATGCGACTGTCGAACTAAATTCAACTAACCTCTGCTTTCGTTATTGTTATGAAGTCTAGAATGGCCAAATATATTTTTCAACAGAAACAAGGATTTCGATTAATAGAAGACTTCAACCGGATTTTTGTCGTTAAACTGCTTCCTTATCACTGCCAGAGTAGCTTCAAACAGACCTCTGTCCTTAGATTATTTGTTATTGTTAAGATAGGTGTATGATTGTAAATTTACATTCACATGCACACAGGCTTATAGACTATAGTAATGTATAGACACATATCACATTATTCTTGGCATTGGATTTGTATTAATTTCATAATATTATTAATTTACATTCACATGCACACAGGCTTATAGACTATAGTAATGTATAGACACATATCACGTTATTCTTGGCATTGGATTTGTATTAATTTCATAATGAAGCACATTTTCTGTCTTACTATTTTTCAACAAGTATATTTTTTTGGTAATAAAACCAGCGTTATTAACAAATTGATACCACTTCTTTGTTTGCACTTCAATGTCATACCAAGAATTTTTTATTCTGCCTGAAGCAGCTATCTAACCTTGATTTTATTTTATTTTAACTGTGACTCTCATTTTGTTTCTCTTGTTTATGCTACTTATCAACTTCTTCCAAAGACATATTTTTGCCGTTTTACCTTCAAGAATTTGATACCTATATGATATATCTGTGTGTCTTTTTTAAGAGATTCAAGGTTAAGAATTAAGATAGATAAGCCTATTTAGGGTTCTACCGTTCTACTATAATTCAATAGATTTTTTTACTTTTTACTTTTTAATCAAAATATCTAAGTTTTATTTGTATTTGAAAACTGAATTTCACTATTTTATCATTTATTTAAATTCGAATTTTAATATGCCATTGCCAACAAAAATGCAGACATATTTGTCATGGCACCTCCAAGGTCAACGGCAGAAGGATGGAAATATGTGGAGAAATTGGATGGGCCTCATGGGAGGCATTTGAAATGCAAGTTATATAATAATGAATTTTTTGGATCTTTAACTAGAGTCATGGATCACTTACTTTCTATCACTAATGGCAACGGAGGTGGCGTTGAAGGTTGCAAGAATGTGTCTACAGAGCTCAAGGAGACACTTCAGAAAGATTATGACAATATACAAAAGGCTAAGAAAATGAATGAAAACAAAAGACAACGTATTCAAACAGAAATTGCAATGAATTACAATTCATTATCTGCACTTTCTTCAAGCACAGTTGGTGCTGGGAGTTCATCTCAGTCAAAGATCAATAAATCAAGTGGGACACCTACATTAAATACTCTTTGGAAGCCCATGTAGAAACAAGAAGTTGATGATGTTGTAGGTGATATGTTTTTTGAATGTGCAATTCCATTTAATGTGGCAAGAAACCCTTACTTCATCAACGCATGTAAGATGATGGCAGGTTTTGGTAAAGGATATCTCTCTCCTAGTTCTGAGACCTTAAGGACCACTATTTTGAAGAGGTCAAAAGAAAGAGTTACAAACAATTTGCAGAAGATCAAAGACTCTTGGAAGGAAACAGGGTGCACAATTTTGTCAGATGGCTAGTCAGATATGAATCATAGACCTCTTATTAATGTGTTGGTTTCTTGCCCTAAAGGGGTACTTTTTTTTAAAGTAGTTAATGCATCAGGGAATAAGAAGACCTCTGAATTTATTTTCAAGATTTTAGAGGAAGCTATTCTTGAGGTTGGAAAAGAAAATGTGGTCCAGGTTATAACTGATAGTGCTTCAAATTGTGTTGGAGCTGGAAAAATGGTCATGGATAAATACAGAAAAATATATTGGACACCTTGTGCTGCCCACTGTCTTGACCTATTGTTACATGACTTGGCAAAGTTTCCATGGATTAACGAGACAGTTCAAAGGGGGAAACAAATTTCTCACTTCATATTTAACCATCAACTCACATTGAGCTTGTACAGGAATAATGCATCTAGAGAGTTGCTCAGGCCTTGTGACACCAGGTTCGCCACATATTATATTACTATCAAAAGGCTAGTTGAAGAAAAAGGGAGTATAAGAGGTGTTTTTTGTAACAATGAGTGGGAAAAGTCTCATCTTTCAAAGGAAGCTAAAGGAAAGCAATTGGAACAGGTGATTTTAGGGAATGCTTTTTGTGACAATGCTCAGAAGGTCTTAAAAGTATGTGAACCAATTGTTGATATGCTTCGCATGGTTGATAGTGATACCCCTTCCATGGGATTTGTTTATGAGGGCATGGATCGTGCTAAAGAAGCCATTGCAAAATCTTTTAATAATGAGGAAAATGAGTACATTGAAATATGGGAGATGATTGATGAAAGATGGAAGATGTTGCATAGTCCTTTACATGCAGCAGCTTGTTATTTGGATCCTAGACTCTTTGGGATAGAAAGAACAAATGATGCAGAAGTCATGAATGGCCTTTATGATGCAGTTGAACGGTTGGTCCCTGATCCAGAAGAATGCAGGAGAATTAGAGAGCAGCTCCGAGCATACAGGTTGGAAGAGGGAATATTTGCAAGGTCTAGTGCAATACAAGATAGGCCCAACATTCCTCCAGGGAGATGGTGGCAGTTTTATGGATCAGAGACTCTTGAATTGCAACGTTTTGCAATTCGTATTTTGAGCCAGGGATCAAGTGCCTCTGCTTGTGAAAGGAACTGGAGTAGCTTTAACCATATCCAGTCCAAGAAAAGAAACAAATTATTGTCTACAAGGTTGGAAGACCTTGTTTATGTTCGCAGTAATTTGAAGTTGGCCTTGAGTAGTGTGGCCAAAGATGCATCTAGTTCCTCCGACCCATGGTTTGATGTTGATTGAGAGCCAGAAGAAGATGATATTAGCACTGATGGTGACTCACTAGATGATCCAAATGTTGAAATTCCATCTATTGATGACTTTGATGAGCAGCATTCTAGTGCCTTTACTATGCCATATGCACATGATGATTGAGAGCTTTTTGATCATACTAGAGTCTAGTAGGCCATAAGTATAGATTATCTATGTTTTTTGAATTTCCTAGAACAATTTTGTGGATTATAACTATTTGGCAATGCTCTTTATGACTTCCTTATTATATTAGGATTGATGACTCACTAGATGAGCCAAAT